>JAXIVJ010004662.1:72500-80858 GCA_036785665.1 Chirona hameri | reverse complement strand
TAGAGACAGAGACAGACAGAGACAGAGACAAGACAGAGAAAGACTAGACGAAACAGAGACAGAGCAGACAGAGACAAGACAGAGACAGAGACAGACAGAGACAGAGACAGACAGACACAGAGAGCAGAGACAGACATGACAAGCGACAGACAGACAGACATGAGACATGACTAGGACAGAAGGACAGACACAGAAGACAGAGACCAGACAGGAAAGAGACAGACAGACAGACAGAGACAGACAGACAGAAAGGACAGGACAGACACGAAGCCAGAGTCAGACAGACCAGACAGACAGAAAGACAGACAGACAGACAGACAGACAGCGACAGGACAGACAGACAGACAGAGACAGAAAAGACAGACCAGACAGAGACAGCACAGACAGACAGACAGAGGACAGTGACAGACAGACAGACAGAGGACATGACCAGACAGACAGACACAGACATACAGAGACAGACAGACAGACAGAAGATACAGACAGAAGACAGACAGAGAAAGACAGATCAGAAGACAGACTAAGACAGAGACAGAGAGGAACACAGACAGAGACAGAACAGACAGATAGACAGAGAACAAAGACATCCAGACACAGACACGAGACAGAGACAGATCAGAAGATCAGACAGGACAAGACAGAGACAGACAGACACGACAGACAGAGACACAGACAGACAGACAGACAGAGAACAGACACGACAGACAAGACTGACAGACAGGAGAACAGAACCTAGACAGAAAGACAGGGATAACTCAGAGGACCAGACAGAACTAGACACGCCAAAGACAGACAGACAGACAGACAGAGACAGGACAAGAACAGACAGTCAGAGACAGACAGACTAGACAGAGACAGACAGACAGACAGACAGAGACAGTCCAGACAGACAGTGACAAGGGGGGGGGGGGCACAGACGACACCGGCAGACTAAGACAGAGAACAGACAACGACAGACACAGACAGGAGACCAGACAAGACAGAAGACAGAGAAGACAGACAGACAGACAGCAAGAGACAGAAGACAGACAAGACAGAGACAGACAGAGGACAGACAGAGACAGACAGACAGAGACAGACAGACAGACAGAGACGGACTACACAGGAGACAGACAGACAGACAAGAACAGGACAGACCGAGACAGACAGACTAGACAGGACTACAGACAGACAGACAGACAGACAGAGACAGACAGAGACAGACAGACAGAAGCAGACGAGAGCAAGACCAAGGGACAGACAGGACAGACTAGACGAGACGACAGACGAGACAGACAGGTACAGAGAGACAGAGGACAGAGACAGACAAGACCAGAGAGCCAGGACAGACGGACAGAAACAGAGACAGATGACAGACAGACCCGACAATGACAGAGAAAGACAGACAGACAGACAGAGACAAGACAGAGACAGACAGACATGACAGACAGAGATACTAGTGACAGACAGACAAGCAGAAGACAGACAGACAGACAGACAGAGACAGACAGACAGAAGACACAGAGACAGACCACATGACCATGACAGACAGACAGGCAGAAGACAGGGACACGAGACACAGACAGCAGACAGACGAGACAGACAAGGACAGAGAGACAGACAGACGACAGACAGACTAGACAGAGGACCAGAGTCAGACAGACAGACCATGAGACAGACAGACAGACAGACAGGACAGACAGAAGAGAGAAAAAAGAAAGACAGACAGACAGACGACAGCCATGAGGACAGACAGACATAACAGAGGACAGAGACAGACAAGAGACAGAGACCAGACAGAGACAGACAGACAGACAGAGACAGGAGACAGACAGACAGACAGAGATCAGACAGACAGACAGACTGACAGGACAGACTGACAGAGAGACTAGTACAGACAGACAGACAGGACAGACAGAGACAGAGACATGACAGAGCAGACAGGAGACAGACAGACAGACAGACAGAGACAGTACAAGCAGACAGAGACAGACCAGAGACCAAGACAGGACAGACTGACAGGGCAGACAGAGGACAAGCAGACAGACAGTGACAGAGACATGACGAGACAGACGAGACAGACAGAGACATGACGGAGACAGAGTCAGACGAGACAGACAGAGACAGACAGAGCAGAGACAGACAGAGACACAGACTAGACCAGACAGACGACAGGACTAGACAGACAAGTGACACAGACCGACAGACAGGACAGAGCAAGACAGACAGACAGAGACAGACAGAGACAGACAGACATACAGACAGAGACAGAGACAGAACAGACAGAGACAGGACAGACAGACAGAGGACAGAGGCAACAGACAGATCAGAGAGACAGACAGAAGAAAGACAGAAGACAGAGAGACGAGAGACAGGACAGACCAGACAGACAGAGACAGACAGACAGGACAGACAGAGTGACAGACAAGACAGGACAGACATTGACAGAGACGAGGACAGACAAGACAGGAACAGAAGACAGACAGCAGACTAGACAGACAGACAGGACAGAGACAAGAGCAGACTCAAGAAGACAGACAGACGACAGAGACAGAGACAGAGACAGAGACTAGAGGAAGACAGTACAGAGGACAGAACAGAACAGACGAAGTACAGACAGAGGACAGACAGAGACAGAAGACAAGACAGGACAGAGGGACAGACAGAGATGCAGAGACAGAGACAGAGACAGACAGGAGACAGACAGAGACAGAGACAGGACAGAGGACAAGAGACAGACATGAGAGACAGAGACAGACAGAAGACAGAGACAGACAGAGACAGAGGACTGTCAGACAGAGACAGAGAAGAAGGAACAGAGAGACAGACAGACAGGGTCAGAGACAGACGACAGACCAGACACAGAGACAGACAGAGGACAAGACAGACAGGAGACAGAGACAGGACGAGAGACAGAGACTGACAGAACAAGACTGTCAGACAGGGTCAGACATAGACAGACAGAGACAGGCAGACAGAGACAGGAGACAGATCAGAGACAGAGACAGACAGAGACAGACAGGACATACAGACAGAGACATGAGCAGACAAGAGGAGACAGAGACAGCACAGAGACAGGAGACAGACGAGCAGACAGAGACAGACAGAGGACAGACAGCAGACAGTAGACAGGAGACAGACAGACAGAGACAGACAGAGACGGAGAGACAGGACAGAGACAGAGAAAGACAGATCATGACAGAGACCGCACGAAATACAGACACATAGAGACAGAGACAGACAGACAGAAGCCAGAGACAGACAGACAGCAGTGAAGTGAAAAGACAGAGACAAGACAGAAACAGACAAGGACAGAGACATAGACAGACAGACAGACAGAAGAGACAGACAGACAGACAAGGAGTACAGACAGACAAGGACAGACAGACAGACAGAAACAGACAGATAAGGACAGACAGACAGACTGGACAGAGACAGACAGACAACAGACTCAGACAGCAGACAAGACATGACAGACAGGCAGAGCTCAGAGACAGAGAGACAGACAGACAGGACAAGTAGACAGAGACAGACACGACAGCACAGACAGAGACATGACAGGACAGAAGACGAGACAGTAGACAGAGGACGATGACAGACAGACAGAGCTACAGACAAGACAGACAAGACAGGACAGACAGAGACCAGACAGACAGACAGACAGACAGAGACAGACAAAGACAGACAGAACAACAGACAAGACAGCTGACAGACTAGAGACAGACACAGAGCACAGACACAGAGCAGACCGAGACAGTACAGAGACAGACAAGACACAGACAGAGACAAGCAGGAGAAGAGCAAGACTAGAGACAGACAGACAGAGGACAGACAAGTACAGAGCAGACAGACATGAGACAGACAGACAGACAGACAGAGAGACTAGGACAACAGACATACAGAGACTGACAGACGAGGAAGACAGATCGAGATCAGGACAGGACAGATGACAGACAGGACAGGCAGGGACAGACAGAGCAGGTAGACAGACACCAGACAGACACAGAGAACAGACAAGAGGGGAGGAGAACCACAGACAGACGACAGAGACAGACAGAGACAGAGCAGACAGAGGACAGCACCAAAAGACAGTAAGGGGGGAGATGAGAGAAAGAGAGGGGGAAAGACGAGACGAGAAGAGGGGACTAGACAGTAGCAGACTGACAGAGACTAGGACAGACAGATACAGAGCACAGACAGAGACAGAGCAGACAAGGACGAGACAGAGACAGACAGAGACAAGACAGACAGACAGACAAGACAGACAGTGACAGAGACAGACAGGACAGAGACTAGACAGGACAGACGTGACAGAGACAGACATGAGACAGAGACAGAGACAGACAGAGAACATGGACAGACAAGGACAGAGACAAGACAGAGACAGAGACAGACAGAGACAGACAGAGACAGAGACAGACTAAGAGCATACAGACAGACAGACAGAGACAACAGACAGACAGACTTGAGACGAGACAGACAGGACCAGAGCAACAGACAGAGACAGACAGACAGACAGTGGACAGGGACAGGACAGACAGAGACAGACTAGAGTCAGGGACAGGAGACCCAGTGAGAGACAGAGACAGACAGGACAGACAGAGACAGACAGAGACAGGACAGAGACAGACAGAGACAGAAGGAGACAGAGACAGACAGAGCACTGAGGACACGACCGAGACAGACAGAGCAGAGGCACAGGACAAGCAGACAGATGACAGACAGAGACAGAGCAGAGACAGAGACCAGAGACAAGAGACAGTAGACAGACATGAGACTAGAAACAGACATGTGACAGAGGAAGACAGAGACGACAGTACAGAGACTGACAGACAACATGACAGAGACAGAGGACAGAGACAGACAGACAGACAGGCCTGACAGCCTGCCCTAGACCAGACGAGAGAGACAGACTGAGACAACAGAGACAGACAGAGACAAGACAGACAGAGACGGGAGAAGACAGAGACACTAGACAGACGAGTATGAGCACACAGACAGACAGAGACAGACAGAGGAGAGACAGACAGAGACAGAGAGACAGAGACAGACAGGAAAGCAGACAGAAGACAGACAGAGACAGGACAGACAGAGACAGACGAGACAGAGACAGACAGAGGACAAGAGCCTAGAGACAGGACAGGACAGAGACAGACAGGGAAGAGACAGACAGACAAGAGAAGAGACAGACAGAGACAGAGACAGGACAGAGACAGTGACAGATCAGAGACAGGACGTGTGATCATCCAGAGACAGACAGACGAAGAGAGACAGACGACAGGAGACAGACAGACGACAGAGACAGACCAGAGACAGAGACAGGACAGAGACAGAGACAGACAGGAGACCAGAGACAGACAGAGACAGACTGTAACAGACAGAGACAGACAGAGACAGAGACAGACAGAGACAGGAACAGGGACAGAGAGACATGAGATCAGACGAGAGACAGATACAAGACAGTAGACAGAGACAGACAGAGACAAGAGACAAGACAGAGACAGAGACAGGCAGAGACAGAGAGCAGGGACAGACAGAGACCGAGACAGACAGATGACAAGTACAACAGAGACAGAGTCAGACAGAGACAGGAGACAGACAGATGACAGAGACAGAGAGCAGACAGAGACAGGGAGAGTAGAGACAGAGACACGAGACAGAGACAGAGAAGACTAGAGGCACAGAGAGACAGACAGAGACAGTGCAGACAGTAGACAGAGACAGAGACAGAAAGAGACAAGAGACAGAACAGAGTACAGGATAACAAGGACAGAGACAGACAGACAGACGAGACAGTGACAGACAGAGACAGACAGAGACAGAGACAGACAGAGACAGACATAGACAGAGACAGACAGAGACAGAAACAGACAGAGACAGAGACAGACAGAGACAGAGACAGACAGAGACAGAGACACAGATAGAGACAGAGACAGACAGAGACAGAGACAGACAGAGACAGAGACAGACATAGACAGAGACAGACATAGACAGAGACAGACTTATACAGAGACAGACAGAGACAGAGACAGACAGAGACAGAGACGAGACAGAGACAGAGACAGACAGAGACAGAGACAGACAGAGACATAGACAGACAGAGATCTGAGACATAGACAGACAGAGACAAGAGGAAGGAGCAGACAGAAGACAGAGACACAGACAGAGACAGAGAAAGACAGAGACAGAGACCAGACAGAGACAGAGACAGACAGAGACAGAGACAGACAGAGACAGAGACAGACAGAGACAGAGACAGACAGGAGACAGAGACAGACAGAGGACCAGAGACAGATAGAGACTGAGACAAGACAGAACAGAGACAGACAGAGACTGACAGAGACAGAGACAGAGACAGACAGATACAGACAGAGACAGTAGACAGAGACAAGAGACAGAGACAGACAGAGACAGAGACAGACAGAGACATACCGAGACAGAGACAAGACAGAGACAGAGACAGACAGAGACAGAGACAGACAGAGACAGAGACAGATCAGAGACAGAGACAGATAGAGACAGAGACAGACAGAGACAGAGACAGACAGAGACAGACAGAGACAGAGAGACAGACGAGACGGTCAGAGAGACAGACAGAGACAGAGACTAGACAGAGACAGAAGAGCAGACAGAGACAAGAGAGACACAGACAGAGACAGAGACAGACAGAGACAGAGACAGACAGAGACAGAAGACAGACAGAGACAGAGACAGACAGAGACAGACAGACAGCAGACAGGAGACAGACAGAGACAGAGACAGAGACAGACAGAGACAGAGACAGAACAGAGTACAGGAGACAGACAGAGAGACAGAGACTAGACAGAGAACAGAGAGAGACAGAGACAGAGACAGAGACAGAAGACAGAGACAACGGAGACAGAGACAGACAGAGACAGAGACAGACAGGAGACAGACAGAGACAGAGACAGAGACAGACATAGACAGAGACAGACAGAGACAGAGACAGACAGAGACAGAGACAGACAAGAGTCAGACAGAGACAGACAGACAGAGACAGAGACAGACAGAGACAGACAGAGACAGAGACAGACAGAGACAGAGACAAGAGACAGAGACAGAGAGACAGAGCAGAGACAGCATGACAGACAGAGACAGAGACTAGACAGAGACAGGACAGAGACAGAGACAGACAGAGACAGAGACAGACAGAGACAGAGACAGACAGAGGACAGAGACAGACAGGAGACCGAGACAGACAGAGACAGAGACGAGACAGAGACAGAGACAGAACAGAGACAAGAGACAGACAGAGACAGAGACAGACAGAGACAGAGACAGACAGATATCAGAGACAGACAGAGACAGACAGAGACAGAGACAGACAGAGACAGACAGAGACAGACAGAGACAGACAGAGACAGAGACAGACAGAGACAGAGACAGACAGAGACAGAGACATGACAGACGACAGAGACAGACAGAGACCAGAGACAGACAGAGACAGAGACAGACAGACACAGATACAGACAGAGACAGAGACAGACAGAGAGAGACAGACAGTAGACAGAGACAGACAGAGACAGAGACAGACAGAGACAGACGACAGACAGAGACAGAGACAGACAGAGACAGAGCAGAGACAGACAGAGACAGAGACAGGACAGAGACAGAGACAGACAGAGACAGAGACAGACAGAGACAGAGACAGACAGAGACAGAGACAGAGACGACAGAGACAGAGACAGACAGAGACAGGAGACAGACAGAGACAGAGACAGACGAGAGGACAGAGACAGACAGAGACAGACTACAGAGACAGAGACAGACAGAGACAGAGACAAGACAGAGACAGAGACTGACAGAGACAGGACAGAGACAGAGACAGACAGAGACAGAACAGACAGAGACAGAGACAGGACAGAGACAGGAGACAGACAGAGACAGAGACAGATGAGACAGAGACAGACAAGACAGATACAGACAGAGACAGAGACAGAATAGCCAGAGACAGACAGAGACAGAGACAGACAGATACAGAGACAGACAGAGACAGAGACACGACAGAGACAGAGACAGACAGAGACAGAGACAGACAGAGACAGAGACAGACAGAGACAGAGACAGACAGAGACAGAGACAGACAGAGACAGAGACAGAGACAGACAGGACAGAGACAGAGACAAGAGACAGACAGAGACAGATGAGACAGACAGAGACAGAGACAGACAGAGACAGATGACAGACAGAGACAGAGACAGACAGAGACAGAGACAGGACGGAGACAGAGACCAGACTAGTAGGACAGAGACGAGACAGAGACGAGACAAGACAGAGACAGAGACAGACAGATGACAGAAAGAGGCCAGTGCGACCGAGACAGCAGACAGACAGAGACAGAGACACGAAGAGAACAGA
>JAXIVJ010004661.1:65000-80860 GCA_036785665.1 Chirona hameri | reverse complement strand
CCGCGCGGGTTTGTCGGTGACACCGCGCGGGGTTGTCGGTGACACCGCGCGGGTTGTCGGTGACACCGGGTGGGTTGTCGGTGACACCGGGTGCGGCCCGTTGTCGGTGACACCGGCGCGGGTTTGTCGGTGACACCGCGCGGGTTGTCGGTGGACACCGAGCGCGGGTTGTCGGTGACACCGCGCGGGTTGTCGGTGACACCGGCGCCGCGGCCCGCGGCCGAGCGCCCTCTCCATCCTCTCCATCCACTCTCATTCCCTCTCCATCCCTCCATCCTGTGCTGAGTTGTGCTGTCCTCGCCCGGACGACAAATTCATCCGAGTGATCGATGGACGCGAGCTTTTTGCCACTTCAGATATGTGACATAGGATGGAGGGAGTGTGATCGACGTGTGAAGAATGCTATGCATTTGACTCGTCTCAGCTGTGCCTACTTTGGAGAATTAAAAGCAAGAAAAAACAAACAACTTTCGCTTATTGTTTTTCACTTAAAATGTGAAATTACTATATCTTTTCGCTTCGTTATGTAGTTGAATGAACACAAACTTATTAGTGACATTACATTTGCTATAGCATCCCAGTACTAAACGCACTGATATGTGTTGATGTATTGCTATGTGTCTTATATCACCGTGGCAGTCTGCCTGACTAACGGGCACACGCGTCGCGGCAGTGGCGGCGGTGGTGTCGCGGCAGTGGCGCGGCGGTGGGCGCGGTGGTAGCGCGGCGGCGGTGGCGCGGTGGTAGCGCGGCGGCGGGCGCGGTGGCGTCCGCGGCGGCGGCGCACCTGTCGTCGGCCATCGAACCGTGACTGACGACCTCTGCACCTTCACTCGGGACGCCAGTCGCCCTGATTCCCGAGTGTGCCCGGGCGTCTCGCGGCGCTGGCTCGGGAGTGTCTGCAGTCTTATGTTTACCGCCGGCGTCAGTGCGGCCGGTGGCTGACCGTGGTCACCCCTCCCCCGCCCCGCCGCGGCCTCTCATGGTCGCGGCTGGCACCGGCTGTGGCGAGCCACACTCCGCGGCTTCCCGGTAGCGTCCGGCCCCGCACGGCGCGTGCATTCTCGCCGCCACGAGAGGCCACGCAGCTTCCGGTCCGGCCAGCCGCGCTTGACCTGCCAGGGAATGTCGGCCGCCTCCCAGAGCATGGTCTTCTTTGAATGGTGTCCGCTGGCACTCAGTCGTGTCACTTAAACTGGTGTCGGCTGGCGCTCGGGCGGTGTCAGAGCAGATCGGTGGCGGTCCCGGCTCGTGTCGTGCCGTCCGGGCTGCTGTGTTTGTTATCGCGATTCGCGCGGTGCCGGCACGGTCCTTACCCCGCCCAACCGTCCCGCCCCGCCACACCGCCCGCCACACCGCCCGTCACACCGCCCCGCCACACCGCCCGCCACACCAGCCCGCCCAACACCGCCCGCCACACCGCCCGTCACACCGCCCGTCACACCGCCCCGCCACACCGCTCGCCACACCGCCCACCACACCGCCCGCCACACCGCCCGCCACACTGCCCGCCACACCGTCCGCCACACCGCCCCGCCACACCGCCCGCCACACCGCCCCGCCACACTGCCCCGCCACACTGCCCGCCACACCGCCCGCCACACCGCCCGCCACACTGCCGCCACACCGCCCCGCCACACCGCCCGCCACACCGCCCGCCACACCGCCGCCACACCGCCCCGCCACACCGCCACACCGCCCCGCCATACCGCCCGCCACACCGCCCGCCACACCGCCCCGCCACACCACAAAATACAATACACCGCCCGCCACACCGCCCGCCCACACCGCCCGCCACACCGCCCGCCACACCGCCCGCCACACCGCCCGCCACACCGCCCGTCACACCGCCCGCCACACCACAAATACAATACACCGCCCGCCACATCCGCCCGCCACACCGCCCGCCACACCGCCCGCCACACCGCCCGTCACACCGCCCGCCACACCACAAATTACAATACACCGCCCGCCACACCGCCCGTCACACCGCCCGTCACACCGCCGCCACACCACAAATACAATACACCGCCCGCCACACCGCCCGCCACACCGCCCGCCACACCGCCCGCCACACCGCCCGTCACACCGCCCGCCACACCGCCCGTCACACCGCCCGTCACACCGCCCGCCACACCGCCCGTCACATCGCCCGTCACACCGCCCGCCACACCGCCAGTCACACCGCCCGCCACACCGCCGCCACACCGCCCGCCACAACACAAAATACAATACACCGCCCGCCACACCAAAAATACAATACACCGCCCGCCACACCACAAAATACAATACACCGCCCGCCCCGCCACCCCACCCGCCCCGTCACACTGCCCGTCACACTGCCCGCCACACCGCCCGTCACAACCGCCCGCCACACCGCCCGCCACACCGCCCGCCACACACAAAATACTATACACCGCCCGCCCGCCACACCGCCCGTCACACCGCCCGCCACACCGCCCGTCACACTGCCCGCCACACCGCCCCGCCACACCCACCCGCCACGCCGCCCATTACTCCGCCCGCCACACCGCCCCGCCACAACCGCCGCGGGCGGGTGATATGCTGAAAACCGGCCGGGGCGGGACGTGCTGCCGGCTGCACGGCCGGAGCCGTCCATATCAGCTGGCTGTTTGTGTGCAGACGGGAGCCGCGAGCGTCAGCTCGGTCGTCTGCCGCCGCCGCCCGCCGCCCGCCGCGTTCCGCATTCAGGCATGCAGCTGGCGGGCACCGGCAGTGGAGGCCATTGCGGTATACAGCCTAGCGGGGGCCGCTCTGCGAGGAGGTTGGTGTATGGTGGTAGTTCCCGACCGCCGCCGCCAATCCCCCCTCCCCCGCACTCCTCACCGGTGCAAGAGTGCGAGCACACTGGGGGAAAGGTGTCGTAACGCCGCTGAATTCCGGCCTCGTCAGCTGGGTATATGAACTCGGGAAGGAGCAGGTATGATGGTGGGCTGGTTGTACGTGATGACTGCCGCTGCACTCGCCGCCGTGTGCTGGCTTTAGTCCGCTATATGCGCGGAGAGAAAGGTGGCTAGTCTGCTGACAGGATGTGTAATCGCGGTCGGCGGTGTGTATGGTGATCTGCGATGGTCTGACGTGGTCTGCCGTGGTCTGCGATGGTCTGTGGTGGTCTGTGGTGGGTCGGTTGTGGTCTGTGGTGGTCGGTTGTGGTCTGTGGTGGTCGGTGGTGGTCGGTGGTGGTCTGTGGTGGTCGGTGGTGGTCGGTGGTGGTCGGTGTGGTCTGTGGTGGTCTGTGGTGGTCTGTGGTGTTCTGTGGTGGTCGGTTGTGGTCTGTAGTGGTCTGTGGTGGTATGTGGTGGTATGTGGTGGTCGTTGTGGTCTGTGGTGGTCTGTGGTGGTCTTTGGTGGTCGGTGTGGTCTGTGGTGGTCGGTGGTGGTCTGGTGTGTCGGTGGTGGTCGGTTGTGGTCTGTGGTGGTCTGTGGTGGTCTTTGGTGGGTCGGTTGTGGTCTGTGGTGGTCGGTGGTGGTCGGTGTGGTGGTCGGTAGTGGTCGGTTTGTGGTCTGTGGTTGGTCTGTGCGTGGTCGGTTGTGGTCTGTAGTGGTCTGTGGTGGTATGTTTGGTGGTCGGTTGTGGTCTGTGGTGGTCTGTGGTGGTCTGTGGTGGTATGTGGTGGTCTGTGGTGGTCTGTGGTGGTCTGTGGTGGTCTGTGGTGGTCGGTTGTGGTCGGTTGGTCGGTTTGGTCGTGTGTCTGTGGTGGTCTGTGGTGGTCGGTGGTGGTCGGTTGTGGCGGTTTGGTCTGTAGTGGTCTGTGGGGGATGTGGGTCGGTGTGGTCGGTTGTGGTCTGTGGTGTGGTCTGTGGTTGGTCTGTGGTGGTATGTGTTGTTCTGTGGTGGTCTGTGGTGGTCTGTGGTGGTCTGTGTGGTCGGTGGCTGGTCGGTTGTGGTCTGCGGTGGTCTGTGGTGCACTGGTGCATCGCTGTTCTGCCGAGAACTGGCCTTCGAGGCGTTTCTGGATGAGAGGAGCCCTCGTGTACCGTCATACTGGTGTTTATCGAATCGAGAAGAGGTATGTTATTGAAAGACGATGCTGAACCGATGTTTGCGAATGTTTTGTATTTTGCATTTGACAGCCTCATTTGCACTCCGATTGTGGTTTAAATGTTGTAATAGGCATGCGCTCAATGTGCATTGTCTTTGCAGCAGGTGCCGAGTCGTCAGGCGTGTTGTTTCGTGTGCTCTCAGTCAGTAGGGTTTGGTATCGTAGTGAGATGACTCATCGGGGTTAGCCGTGAGTACAGTCCAGTCATCCGTCGAGGGTCAGACGTCGTCTTCGTCTAGGTCTCGGTGGCTCACTCACTTCGGTATTCCCCGCACAAAAAGCATTACCACCACCGTAACCGAAGAAGCCATCGTGGATCGAGTCCCGGTTATCCATTTTTGGGGACCACGCAAACGTTGGATAAACGTTTAGAGTTTTGAAATGCAGAGTGCCGCCTTGTTGCCCCGAATGGTAGATTACATATAACCGCGCCCGAGCTTGCGTGGCTGCGCCATTGTTGGCTGCACGCTCTCTGGTTTGGATCGAACAACCACTCGGTGTCGGGTTCTTACGTTTGCCGGCCTCGGCGATGCTGAACGCAGGGGCCGCGAGTCTGGTCCCCCAGTTTCTGCTGGTGAGGCCGATATAGACGGGGCAGAGGATCAGGGGAGACTCGGTCGTTCGGCGGTATATGCAGACCTGCCCAGCGGACTGGCCGGCCGTGCACCGCGGCCTCGGCGGTCAGTCCGGTCCTGCCGGTACTTCGGTGCATGGTCACTCTCACTGGTCAGTGGCCACTGGTCAGTGGTCAGTGGTCAGTGGTCACGGCCCGAGCTGCCGGGGATGAGCCCGCGGTGTTATCGTGCGGGCCGCTAAACTGACGCGTGTCACGAGCGCGCTGCCGGTTGTAGGTGGTGGCATAAGTTGGGAGGAGTGGTATCGTAGAGGCCGTTTTTTGCCACCGATTTGTGGGTAAAATTACGCTGTTCGGTGTGAGCGATCTAGCGGTCTTTGTTTAGCTTGGCTTGAGCTGCTGACTCACGGAAAACGTGAGTATCAGGGTTCGGAGTGCGAGCGACCACTCGGGGGTCAGTGAGACAACCAATGTCGTCCACATGCCACCACTGCATTTAACGGTGTAAAATCTGCGGGTTTTCCCGCATCACTTCTTCTCCACAAATTCACGGCGTCTCAACAGCGGAGAGGCAGACCGTAACACCACATTACCTCGTGTGGGGCAGTATTCTTTGTCCGTTGCTGAAGCCCTTCGTCCTCAGCTCCCGTTATGCACGCAGAGGCAGCGATGACGCAGCGCAGTGGTCCCTTTGTCGGCGTGCTCTGTGTTCTCCCTGTTGGGCTCGTGCAGCCCCGGTGCTGCCATTGAGACACTGCAGCTCGTCTCGTGTACGGCACGTGCCAGCTCGTCTCGTGGACGGCACGTGGGCGCGATGGACAAACCCTACCGACACGGTGCGGTGCGAGTCCTGGTACTATGCGGCGACACCGTACTATGCCCGGCGTGCTTTTGTTGGCCCGTTGTTTGTGGTCAAGGGTCCAATCTGAGTGAACACAATACCCGCCAGTGACTTTCTGTGCCGGAAAGAGAGAACTTTGCTGTAGCAAAGCATGGCCTCAGTGTGCACTGAAAACAGTTGAAATTTGGACCATTGGAGCGGGTCATGTTCGGAATGGTCCTTGTTCGCTTACAGTGTGATAAGTATTCGGTCCGTTTTATTTCAGAATCCGGAGGATAAAGTCATATTCTGGAGAACTGCACATCCTGATGAATGATGGGAAAATATATTTGGGCTGTTTTATATCGCGGCCCGTTGTTTAATTAAGATACTCCGCAATTCCACAAATCGGAAGGCTGAAAAAGAGCGATAGCTGTATCAACGCCTTTGTGTAGGCCAGATAAATGGGCTGAACATTCTCACCTGGCAACAGTAACGCTGTGTTCGAGCTGCAGCCCGAACTGTTGGCGATAGTGCGGGACGCCTGCCATGCCTCCAGGGGCTGCGCTCGATTAAGCGCGGCCCAGCGTGGGTGTATCGTGTATCTATCTGATCTACGTTCGTGTTCAGGTGGTGGTTGAAAGCGAGTCGTCGAGTCGTTGACTGGCTGACTCAGTGTTGTTGGCTCGTGCCCTGTCGTGGGTGGCTCTCCCGTCCCGGCGTGGCGACATTGCCGCCGTATCAGTTTATCTTCGGACACCAGTGTTTGGCCGATGCTCCATCTGTCCTTGGATGTGGTGCGCTGTGATTCAGCACAGGTGAAACTAGGAGAGCAGATGCTCAGATCCGGGAGGATGCAATGTGGGAAAGAAAATAATATGCAGTATCATGATTTCTAGGTGTATTTGTATTGTTCCGCCGTTCAGCCCGTGTTATATCCTGGGTAAAGCTGAGGCCGCCCGCGTGTTCGCTCTCACCGTAACCCAGGTCCTGCTCTGACCGTAACCCAGTGTCCTGCTCTCACCGTAACCCAGTGTCCTGCTCTGACGTCACAGCACGTCACAGCGTCATATGGCACTGCTCAGTAGGACACCGGTCTGCACGACACAATATGACACTGCACAACACGGCACAGTACGGCACAGTACGGCATATCACGGCATAGCACGACCAACACGGCACGGTTAGCGCAGCACGGGCACATCACTGTTCAGCACGGCACAGCATGGTGGTGTGTTATGCCGTGCACCCCGGTGGCCGGTGATTCCTGGCCGGTATTCAGGCCCGCCGTACACCCATCTGACTCCGGCGGTGATCTCTCACAACACAGTACAGCAAGGCACAACACGACACGGACCATGGCACAACACGGTACAACACGGCACAACACGGTACAACACGGCACAACACGGCACAACACGGCACAACACGGTACAGTACGGTACAACACGGCACAACACGGCACAACACGGCACAACACGGCACAACACGACACAACACGGTACAATACGGCGCAACACGGTACAACACGACACAACACGGCACAACACGGCACAACACGACTGCCCGGCCGGAGCGGGCGCCGGAACGGGGCCGGATGGTGCCACCATTACGCCACTGAGCTGTGCTCTGCTCCTCTTGTGACTGGGTGTGGGCGTGTGACGCTGGTGTGTGGACGTGTGACGCTGTGTGTGACGTGTGACGTGTGACGTGTGACGCTGTGTGTGACGTGTGACGCTGTGTGACGTGACGTGTGACTGTTTGGACGCTGTGTGTGTGACGTGTGACGCTGTGTGTTGACGTGTGACGCTGTGAGTGACGTGTGACGCTGTGTGTGACGTGTGAACGCTGTGTGTGACGTGTGACGCTGTGTGTGTGACGTGTGACGCTGTGTGTGACGTGTGACGCTGTGTGTGACGTGTGACGCTGTGTGTGACGTGTGACGTGTGACGCTGTGTGTGAGTGTGACGCTGTGTGTGACGTCCTTTAAGTTGGACGTTGTGACGTGTGACGCTGTGTGTGGACGTGTGACGCTGGGTGTGACTGTGTGTGACGGTGACGTGTGACGCTGGGTGTGTGACGTGTGACGCTGGGTGTGACGTGTGACGGTGTTGACGCTGTGTGTGGGCGTGTGACGCTGTGTGTGACGTGTGACGCTGTGTGTGACGTGTGACGTGTGACGTGTGACGCTGTGTGTGACGTGTGACGCTGGGTGTGACGTGTGAGCTGTTGGACGACTGTGTGTGACGTGTGACGCTGTGTGTGACGTGTGACGCTGTGTGTGACGTGTGACGCTGTGTGTGGCGTGTGACGTGTGACGCTGTGTGTGACGTGACGCTGTGAGTGCGTGTGACGCTGTGAGTGTGTGACGTGTGACGCTGTGAGTGTGTGGTTGACGTGGTGAGCGCTGTGTGGTGTGACGTGTGACGCTGTGTGTGATGTGTGACGTTGTGTGTGACGTGTGGACGATGTGAGTGACGTGTGACGCTGGTGTGACGTGTGACGCTGTATGTGACGTGTGACGCTGTGTGTGACGTGTGACGATGTGAGTGGCGTGTGACGCTGTGTATGACGTGTGACGCGGTGTGTGACGTGTGACGCTGTGTGTGTACGTGTGACGCTGTGAGTGTTGACGTGTGACGCTGTGTTGTGACTGTGACGCTGTGGTGTGAGCGTGTGACGCCTTTGAGGTGTGACGTGTGACGCCTGTGTGACGTGTGACGCTGTGGTGTGACGTGTGACGCTGTGAGTGTGTGACGTGTGACGCTGTGTGTGACGTGTGACGCTGTGGTGTGTGACGTGTGACGCTGTGTGTGACGTGTGACGCGTGAGTGTGTGACGTGTGACGCTGTGTGTGACGTGTGACGCTGTGAGTGCGTTGACGCTGGTGTGACGTGTGACGCTGTGTGTGACGTGTGACGTGTGACGTGTGACGTGTGACGTTGTGACGCTGTGTGTGACGTGTGACGCTGTGTGTGACGTGTGACGCTGTGAGTGACGTGTGACGCTTGTGAGTGACGTGTGACGCTGTGAGTGACCGTGTGACGTGGGTGTGACGTGTGACGCTGTGAGTGACGTGTGACGCTCTGTGAGTGACGTGTGACGCTGTGAGTGACGTGTGACTGGGTGTGACGTGTGACGCTGTGTGTGACGTTGTGACGCTGTGAGTGACGTGGTGAACGCTGTGAGTGTGACGTGGTGGACGCTGTGAGTGTGTGACGTGTGACACTGTGTGTGACGCTGTATGTGACGCTGTGACGCTGTGAGTGTGTTGACGTGTTGACGCTGGTGTGTGACGTTGTGACGCTGTGTGTGACGTGTGACGCTGTGTGTGGACGTGTGACGCTGTGTGTGACGTGTGACGCTGTGTGTGACGTGTGACGCTGTGAGTGACGTGTGACGCTGTGTGTGACGTGTGACGCTGTGTGTGACGTGTGACGCTGTGTGTGTGTGACGTGTGACGCCTGTGTGTGACGTGTGACGATGTGGTGACGTGTGACGCTGTGTGTGACGTGTGACGCTGTGTGTGACGTGTGACGCTGTGGTGTGACGTTGTGACGATGTGTGTGACGTGTGACGCTGTGTGTGACGTGTGTGACTGCTGTGTGTGGACGTGTGACGCTGTGTGTGACGTGGTGACGCTGTGAGTGTGTGACGTGTGACGCTGTGTGTGACGTGTGACGCTGTTGTGTGACGTGTGACGATGTGTGTGACGTGTGACGCTGTGTGTGACGTGTGACGCTGTGTGTGACGTGTGACGATGTGTGTGACGTGTGACGCTGTGTGTGAGCTGTGACGCTGTGTGTGACGTGTGACGCTTGTGTGAGTGTGACGATGTGGTGTGACGTGTGACGCTGTGTGTGACGTGTGACGCTGTTGTGTGACGTGTGACGCTGTGTGTGACGTGTGACGCTAGTGAGTGTGTGACGTGTGACGCTGTGTGTGACGTGTGACGCTGTGTGTGACGGTGTGACGGTGTGTGACGTGTGACGCTGGTGTGTGACGTGTGACGCTGTGAGTGTGTGACGGTGTGACGCTGTGTGTGACGTGTGACGCTGTGAGTGTGTGACGTGTGACTCTGTGTGTGACGTGTGACGCTGTGTGTGACGTGTGACGCTGTGTGTGACGTGTGACGATGTGTGTGTGACGTGTGACGCTGTGTGTGACGTGTGACGCTGTATGTGACGTGTGACGCTGTGTGTGACGTGTGACGATGTGTGTGACGTGTGACGCTGTGTGTGACGTGTGACGCTGTGTGTGACGTGTGACGCTGTGTGTGACGTGTGACGCTGTGTGTGGACGTGTGACGCTGTGTGTGACGTGTGACGCAGTGTGTGACGTGTGACGCTGTGTGTGACGTGTGACGCTGTGAGTGACGTGTGACGCCTGTGTGTGACGTGTGACGCTGTGTGTGACGTGTGACGCTGTGTGTGACGTGTGACGCTGTGTGTGACGTGTGACGATGTGTGTGACGTGTGACGCTGTGTGTGACGTGTGACGCTGTGTGTGACGTGTGACGCTGTGTGTGACGTGTGACGATGTGGTGGTGACGTGTGACGCTGTGTGTGACGTGTGACGCTGTGTGTGACGTGTGACGCTGTGAGTGTGTGACGTGTGACGCTGTGTGTGACGTGTGACGCTGTGTGTGACGTGTGACGTGTGACGCTGTGTGTGACGTGTGACGCTGTGTGTGACGTGTGACGCTGTGAGTGACGTGTGACGCTGTGAGTGGCGTGTGACGCTGTGAGTGACGTGTGACGCTGTGTGTGACGTGTGACGCTGTGTGTGACGTGTGACGCTGTGAGTGGCGTGTGACGGCTGGGTGTGACGTGTGGCGCTGTGTGTGACGGTGTGACGTGTGACGTGTGACGTGTGACGTGTGACGCCTGTGTGTGACGTGTGACGCTGTGTGTGACGTGTGACGCTGTGTGTGACGTGTGACGCTGTGAGTGGCGTGTGACGCTGTGTGGTCGTGTGACGCTGTGTGTGGACGTGTGACCGCTGTGTGTGACGTGTGACGCTGTGTGTGACGTGTGACGCTGTGAGTGGGCGTGTGACGCTGTGAGTGTGTGACGTGTGACGCTGTGTGTGACGTGTGACGCTGTGTGACGTGTGACGCTGTGTGTGTGACGTGTGACGCTGTGTGACGTGTGACGTATGACGCTGTGTGTGACGTGTAGACGCTGTGAGTGGCGTGTGTGACGCTGTGTGTGACGTGTGACGCTGTTGAGTGTGTGACGTGTGACACTGTGTGTGACGTGTGACGTGTGACGCTGTGTGTGGACGTGTGACGCTGTGAGTGGCGTCGTGTGACGTGTGACGCTGTGTGCGACGTGTGACGCCTGTGTGTGGCGTGTGACGCTGGTGTGACGTGTGGACGCTGTGAGTGTGTGACGTTGTGACGTGTGACGCTGTGTGTGGACGTGTGACGCTGTGTGTGACGTGTGACGCTTGTGTGTGACGTGTGACGATGTGTGTGACGTGTGACGCTGTTGTGACGTGTGACGCTGTGTGTGACGTTGTGACGCTGTGTGTGGACGTGTGACGATGTGAGTGACGTGTGACGCTGTGTGTGACGTGTGACGTGTGTGACGCTGTATGTGACGTGTGACGTGTGACGCTGTGAGTGACGTGTGACGCTGTGTGTGACGTGTGACGCTGTGAGTGACGTGTGACGGCTGGTGTGTGACGTGTGACGCTGTGTGTGACGTGTGACGCTGTGAGGTTGGTTGTGACGTGTGACACTGGTGTGTGACGTGTGACGTGTGACGCTGTGAGTGTGTGGTCGTGTGACGCTGGGTGTGAGCGTGTGACGCTGTGAGTGTGTGACGTGTGACGCTGTTGTGTGACGTGTGACGCTGTGTGTGACGTGTGACGCTGTGTGTGACGTGTGACGCTGTGTGTGACGTGTGACGCTGTGAGTGTGTGACGTGTGACGCTGTGTGTGACGTGTGACGTGTGACGCTGTGTGGTGACGTTGTGACGCTGTGGAGTGACGTGTGACGCTGTGTGTGACGTGTGACGCTGTGAGTGACGTGTGACGCTGTGTGTGACGTGTGACGCTGTGTGTGACGTGTGACGCTGTGAGTGTGTGACGTGTGACACTGTGTGTGACGTGTGACGTTGTGACGCTGTGTGTGACCGTGTGACGCTGTGAGTGTGTGGCGTGTGACGCTGGGTGTGACGTGTGACGCTGTGAGTGTGTGACGTGTGACGCTGTGTGTGTACGTGTGACGCTGTGTGTGACGTGTGGCGTGTGGACGCGTGTGAGTGGCGTGTGACGCTGTGTGTGACGTGTGACGCTGTGTGTGACGTGTGACGCTGTGACGTGACGTGTGACGCTGTGTGTGACGTGTGTCGCTGTGTTGACGTGTGACGCTGTGAGTGGCGTGTGACGCTGGGTGTTTGTGACGTGTGACGCTGTGAGTGTGTGACGTGTGACTGTGACGCTGTGTGTGACGTGTGACGCTGTGAGTGTGTGACGGTGGACGTTGTGACGCTGTGTGTGACGTGTGACGCTGTGTGTGTGGACGTGTGAACGCTGTGAGTGTTGTGACGTGTGACGCTGTGTGTGACGTGTGACGCTGTGTGTGACGTGTGACGCTGTGTGTGACTGTGACGCTGTGAGTGTGTGACGTGTGACGCTGTTGTTGTGACGTGTGACGTGTGACGCTGTGTGTGACGTGTGACGCTGTGAGTGACGTGTGACGTGTTTGTGACGTGTGACGCTGTGTGTGACGTGTGACGCTGTGAGTGACGTGTGACGCTGTGAGTGGCGTGTGACGCTGTGAGTGACGTGTGACAGCTGTGTGTGACGTGTGACGCTGTGTGTGACGTGTGACGCTGTGAGTGGCGTGTGACGCTGGGTGTGACGTGTGGCGCTGTGTGTGACGTGTGACGTGTGGACGTTGTGACGTGTGACGTGTGACGTGTGACGTGTGACGTGTGACGCTGTGTGTGACGTGTGACGCTGTGTGTGACGTGTGACGCTGTGAGTGGCGTGTGACGCTGTGTGTGACGTGTGACGCTGTGTGTGACGTGTGACGCTGTGTGTGACGTGTGACGCTGTGTGTGACGTGTGACGCTGTGAGTGGCGTGTGACGCTGTGAGTGTGTGACGTGTGACGCTGTGTGTGACGTGTGACGCTGTGTGACGTGTGACGCTGTGTGTGACGTGTGACGCTGTGTGACGTGTGACGTATGACGCTGTGTGTGACGTGTGACGCTGTGAGTGGCGTGTGACGCTGTGTGTGACGTGTGACGCTGTGAGTGTGTGACGTGTGACACTGTGTGTGACGTGTGACGTGTGACGCTGTGTGTGACGTGTGACGCTGTGAGTGGCGTGTGACGTGTGACGCTGTGTGCGACGTGTGACGCTGTGTGTGGCGTGTGACGCTGGGTGTGACGTGTGACGCTGTGAGTGTGTGACGTGTGACGTGTGACGCTGTGTGTGACGTGTGACGCTGTGTGTGACGTGTGACGCTGTGTGTGACGTGTGACGATGTGTGTGACGTGTGACGCTGTGTGACGTGTGACGCTGTGTGTGACGTGTGACGCTGTGTGTGACGTGTGACGATGTGAGTGACGTGTGACGCTGTGTGTGACGTGTGACGTGTGACGCTGTATGTGACGTGTGACGTGTGACGCTGTGAGTGACGTGTGACGCTGTGTGTGACGTGTAACGCTGTGAGTGACGTGTGACCGACTGTGTGGTGACCTGTTGAGTTTGACCTGAGTGACGTGTGACGCGTGTTGACGTGTGACGCTGTGTGTACGTGTGACGCTGTGTGTGTGGGACGGGGGGCGACCGGGGGTGGACGTGTGACGCTGTGTTGTGACCGTGTGACGCTGTGTGTGACGTGTGACGCTGTGTGTGACGTGTGACGCTGTGAGTGTGTGACGTGTGACGCTGTGTGTGACGTGTGACGTGTGACGCTGTGTGTGACGTGTGACGCTGTGAGTGACGTGTGACGCTGTGTGTGACGTGTGACGCTGTGAGTGACGTGTGACGCTGTGTGTGACGTGTGACGCTGTGTGTGACGTGTGACGCTGTGAGTGTGTGACGTGTGACACTGTGTGTGACGTGTGACGTGTGACGCTGTGTGTGACGTGTGACGCTGTGAGTGTGTGGCGTGTGACGCTGGGTGTGACGTGTGACGCTGTGAGTGTGTGACGTGTGACGCTGTGTGTGACGTGTGACGCTGTGTGTGACGTGTGGCGTGTGACGCTGTGAGTGGCGTGTGACGCTGTGTGTGACGTGTGACGCTGTGTGTGACGTGTGACGCTGTGAGTGACGTGTGACGCTGTGTGTGACGTGTGACGCTGTGTGTGACGTGTGACGCTGTGAGTGGCGTGTGACGCTGGGTGTGTGTGACGTGTGACGCTGTGAGTGTGTGACGTGTGACGTGTGACGCTGTGTGTGACGTGTGACGCTGTGAGTGTGTGACGTGTGACGTGTGACGCTGTGTGTGACGTGTGACGCTGTGTGTGACGTGTGACGCTGTGTGTGACGTGTGACGCTGTGAGTGTGTGACGTGTGACGTGTGACGATGTGTGTGACGTGTGACGCTGTGTGTGACGTGTGACGCTGTGAGTGTGTGACGTGTGACGTGTGACGCTGTGTGTGACGTGTGACGCTGTGTGTGACGTGTGACGCTGTGTGTGACGTGTGACGCTGTGAGTGACGTGTGACGCTGTGAGTGACGTGTGACGCTGTGAGTGGCGTGTGACGCTGTGAGTGACGTGTGACGCTGTGAGTGTGTGACGTGTGACGCTGTGTGTGACGTGTGACGCTGTGAGTGGCGTGTGACGCTGTGAGTGTGTGACGTGTGACGCTGTGACGCTGTGTGTGACGCTGTGAGTGACGTGTGACGCTGTGTGTGACGCTGTGTGGCGGTGTGAGAGCGGGCCGGCGCGGCGGCGCGTGGCCCCGCTGTTCGCCGTGCTGGCTGTCACCGTGGGCGGACCTCAGCACGTGTCACCCCCCCCCCCCCCCCCCTCATCCCTTCCCGGCACCACTCAGCGCCTGAGAACACACGGCCGAGATCGCTTCATTTGGTGGCCGGAACTGAGACTGGCAGCATTCTTTCACGGCAAAAGCCGATGTCACAATCACAATCACAATGAATGCAGACCTGACCGCAATTCGCACATGGACCAGCCCACTCTAAAATGCGTTATTACATCAGCCGTAACCTTTTGATAGGAGACTTCCCCCGAACAGAAGCATTCTGCTGGCCATAGGGAAGGGTGCGCGCTCCTGGTAATAGGTGGTGTCTGTGTGTCGACGTCGGCGATTAGATTACACAGACCTTTGACTCTGACGTCCTCCAAGTGGTGTAGATCGACTAAGGTATCTGGCGCGGTGGTTCGCGACAAAGCTGCGACGCGCTGCACAGGGTGCTGATACTGCGAGCCTACTCGGTGGACGCCGCGGTGGCCTCCATATCTGCTGACGGCTGCTGTGCTGTGTCACACGGCCGGAGACGGGGCCAGGTGTACCGGGGTGGTCGTCACAGCGCCACCCATGGCGGGAGACGGCTCACTTGACACGCCGAGGCGGGCTGATTACACCCGCAGCACCGCCCTGTCAGCCGGGCCGCCGGCCACTCCTCTGCCGTCCGACCAACGCTGTGTGTGTGTGCGTGTCCGCCGACTGCGTGGCGGCGTACCTCAGTCGGACCCGCTCCCGGGTGCTGGCAGATACCTTTGTCGGCGTCCGTCTGGCCGCCGCACGGTTCGGTCGGTCGGGATGGCCGCGGCATGGCCGCGGCATGGCCGCCCTGAGCCCGATAGGATATCTGATCCGATACCGGCCCGGCAGTGAAGTGCGGCGTCCCGGCTTCGAACGCTGCCATCTCACGTCACAGAGCGCGACGGCGTCATGGGGCCGCGCAGGTTAACATGATGCTGATTCAGCGGAGAGAGAGAGAGACAGACCCCGAATAGTCCCGCAGTGGGCCCGGGTCCCGTCTCCGTCACGGTTTTTTTTCTGAAGGACAAAGTGCATGTTTATTGACTATTCGGGGTAGAACGGTGTGCCCGTGTCGGCTGTGCTCGGTGCGGCGGATGTCTGCGGTTTGACGGGACGGTGGGTCCGGCAATCTATCCACAGGCCACAGGCGCCGACACGTATGGTCGTGTCCGAACCTGTCGAAGGCAATGCCGGCTCGCCATGCCCTATTTTGACTCGAGGTATTGCACCCGCATGGTTCTATGAATGTGCTTCAATAGTTACACTGGTGTGACCCTAGTGGATCCGGTTTCGATATTCCGCCACAGACTGCATTAGCTAACGTCGGGTGATGGACGGCTGTGAAGCTGGCGGACGCGTCGATGGGGCCCGCCGCCGTGTCCGTGGTACGTAACATGCCCGCTGCCTCCTCCCCCCTCTGTCTGTCTGT
>JAXIVJ010004661.1:20000-60000 GCA_036785665.1 Chirona hameri | reverse complement strand
GTGTAGGGTGGTATCGTGATAGCCGCAGTGTGGTCCCGGTGTAGGGTGGTATCGTGGTAGCCGCAGTGTGGTCCCGGTGTAGGGTGGTATCGTGGTAGCCGCAGTGTGGCCCCGGTGTAGGGTGGTATCGTGGTAGCCGCAGTGTGGCCCCGGTGTAGGGTGGTATCGTGGTAGCCGCAGTGTGGTCCCGGTGTAGGGTGGTATCGTGATAGCCGCAGTGTGGTCCCGGTGTAGGGTGGTATCGTGGTAGCCGCAGTGTGGCCCCGGTGTAGGGTGGTATCGTGGTAGCCGCAGTGTGGTCCCGGTGTAGGGTGGTATCGTGGTAGCCGCAGTGCGGTCCCGGTGTAGGGTGGTATCGTGATAGCCGCAGTGTGGTCCCGGTGTAGGGTGGTATCGTGGTAGCCGCAGTGTGGTCCCGGTGTAGGGTGGTATCGTGGTAGCCGCAGTGTGGTCCCGGTGTAGGGTGGTATCGTGGTAGCCGCAGTGTGGTCCCGGTGTAGGGTGGTATCGTGGTAGCCGCAGTGTGGCCCCGGTGTAGGGTGGTATCGTGGTAGCCGCAGTGTGGCCCCGGTGTAGGGTGGTATCGTGATAGCCGCAGTGTGGTCCCGGTGTAGGGTGGTATCGTGGTAGCCGCAGTGTGGCCCCGGTGTAGGGTGGTATCGTGGTAGCCGCAGTGTGGTCCCGGTGTAGGGTGGTATCGTGGTAGCCGCAGTGTGGTCCCGGTGTAGGGTGGTATCGTGGTAGCCGCAGTGTGGTCCCGGTGTAGGGTGGTATCGTGGTAGCCGCAGTGTGGTCCCGGTGTAGGGTGGTATCGTGGTAGCCGCAGTGTGGTCCCGGTGTAGGGTGGTATCGTGGTAGCCGCAGTGTGGCCCCGGTGTAGGGTGGTATCGTGGTAGCCGCAGTGTGGTCCCGGTGTAGGGTGGTATCGTGGTAGCCGCAGTGTGGTCCCGGTGTAGGGTGGTATCGTGGTAGCCGCAGTGTGGTCCCGGTGTAGGGTGGTATCGTGGTAGCCGCAGTGTGGTCCCGGTGTAGGGTGGTATCGTGGTAGCCGCAGTGTGGTCCCGGTGTAGGGTGGTATCGTGGTAGCCGCAGTGTGGCCCCGGTGTAGGGTGGTATCGTGGTAGCCGCAGTGTGGCCCCGGTGTAGGGTGGTATCGTGGTAGCCGCAGTGTGGCCCCGGTGTAGGGTGGTATCGTGGTAGCCGCAGTGTGGCCCCGGTGTAGGGTGGTATCGTGGTAGCCGCAGTGTGGTCCCGGTGTAGGGTGGTATCGTGATAGCCGCAGTGTGGTCCCGGTGTAGGGTGGTATCGTGGTAGCCGCAGTGTGGCCCCGGTGTAGGGTGGTATCGTGATAGCCGCAGTGTGGTCCCGGTGTAGGGTGGTATCGTGGTAGCCGCAGTGTGGTCCCGGTGTAGGGTGGTATCGTGGTAGCCGCAGTGTGGCCCCGGTGTAGGGTGGTATCGTGGTAGCCGCAGTGTGGTCTCGGTGTAGGGTGGTATCGTGGTAGCCGCAGTGTGGTCCCGGTGTAGGGTGGTATCGTGGTAGCCGCAGTGTGGTCCCGGTGTAGGGTGGTATCGTGGTAGCCGCAGTGTGGCCCCGGTGTAGGGTGGTATCGTGATAGCCGCAGTGTGGTCCCGGTGTAGGGTGGTATCGTGATAGCCGCAGTGTGGCCCCGGTGTAGGGTGGTATCGTGGTAGCCGCAGTGTGGTCCCGGTGTAGGGTGGTATCGTGGTAGCCGCAGTGTGGTCCCGGTGTAGGGTGGTATCGTGATAGCCGCAGTGTGGTCCCGGTGTAGGGTGGTATCGTGGTAGCCGCAGTGTAGTCCCGGTGTAGGGTGGTATCGTGATAGCCGCAGTGTGGCCCCGGTGTAGGGTGGTATCGTGGTAGCCGCAGTGTGGTCCCGGTGTAGGGTGGTATCGTGGTAGCCGCAGTGCGGTCCCGGTGTAGGGTGGTATCGTGGTAGCCGCAGTGTGGCCCCGGTGTAGGGTGGTATCGTGGTAGCCGCAGTGTGGCCCCGGTGTAGGGTGGTATCGTGATAGCCGCAGTGTGGTCCCGGTGTAGGGTGGTATCGTGATAGCCGCAGTGTGGTCCCGGTGTAGGGTGGTATCGTGGTAGCCGCAGTGTGGTCCCGGTGTAGGGTGGTATCGTGGTAGCCGCAGTGTGGTCCCGGTGTAGGGTGGTATCGTGGTAGCCGCAGTGTGGTCCCGGTGTAGGGTGGTATCGTGGTAGCCGCAGTGTGGTCCCGGTGTAGGGTGGTATCGTGGTAGCCGCAGTGTGGTCCCGGTGTAGGGTGGTATCGTGATAGCCGCAGTGCGGTCCCGGTGTAGGGTGGTATCGTGATAGCCGCAGTGTGGTCCCGGTGTAGGGTGGTATCGTGGTAGCCGCAGTGTGGTCCCGGTGTAGGGTGGTATCGTGATAGCCGCAGTGTGGTCCCGGTGTAGGGTGGTATCGTGATAGCCGCAGTGTGGTCCCGGTGTAGGGTGGTATCGTGATAGCCGCAGTGTCTGCTGATGGGGACCTGTGATAGTTTTCAGCTGTTTATTTGAAAGGCGTACACTCATCACTCTTGGTGTGACAGTTATCTAAACATGAAGTGCTCGTTGGTGTCCTTTTCCAATGTTTATTCGCGGTATTATTAGATCTTGAATTCAATACACAAAGCTTGTCTTTTTCAATATCCTGATTGTGAAGTGATACATTTACCTGATCCCCATGGTGTTTTGTTGTGGTTGCGCCACCATTGGTAATTGAACACAGCCAATGGCCGATTTATGATATTATCAAGTGCCTTGTGTCTTATCGTCATACCAAGCTGTTATCCGTGTGCATGTGGGAGGGCGATTGCCACTTGATTTTCGGACACCTCAAACAGTCAGTGATTTTCGGGGACATCAGGTCACAGCACCTGTTCCTGATTGCGGCGCCCCTAAGTCATAATATAATCTGGTTAGCTCGTTAACTCAGAGTGCCCACTTTTGGATGATCACGACATGGTGCAATGACAAAATAGCGGTGACTTCTGCTTGATGTGAAGTTATTGAGAATCCGTCTGTTTATTCCGATTTGTACTTTCGCTGGTGCCATATTCCAGTCCGTTGTGGTCTGACTTGCTTATACTCTGATCCGTGATTGACCTGTCCTCCAAGTATTTGACCTGTATGCCGGCAGGCGCTGAGACCGGCCGGTGACCATGGATGCGCGACAGAGGCGGGCCCTGAAGCGGGCCGGCTCAAAGCTGATCAAGGACCTCAAAGTCAACTCTGTACAGGATCACCTGCTGTCCAAAGAGATCCTCGATGAAGACCACCTGGACAGCATCATGTCGAGGGTAATGTCGGGCAGACATGGGGTTCGCATCGGAGCTGTATTATCATACATGGTGCATGACTGGTGCAACACAGACACGTGAAAGATCACGGCGACTTAGTTACTTAGTTGCGGTGCCCTTAAAGGCAATAGGTCACCTTGAAAGTTGTCTTGAAATTTGGCTATACGGGGTATTTCGAACTGAAAAAACGAATGCGGCATTTGTTTGGACGATAGATGGATATCTGTAGAAAAAATGGGAATGTTTCTCTTTTCTCCTTCATGGCCATAAATAACTTTATGACAATTTTGACGTCATGCATATGGTAGCTTGGATATGGAAACTATTGCGCACAATAACGACGGACTTTAGGCATATATACGCAGGCTGCTTCTAACGTAAACAATCGTTGTGAGGACCCGAAACAAGTTTCGTGCCCCGATCGGGGCACGAAACAGCGTCTTCTAAAAGGGACCCACTAGTCATGTGTCGAAATTACCTAGCGTAGCGAGGTAATTCTTTCACCACAACCCGTTTTCGATCTGCTCTACAAATCTGCTATCTCAGTTCAAAACCCCATGTTAAAGGTGAACTTTTCCCTTTAAGCCCCAAATCATCATCGTCATCATCATCATCATCATAGTTACGGACAAATGTTGTAGAACTAATTGTATGAGATACATGCAATGCACCAATATCATTTTCAGGAGGAGAACTTCACGAGCATTAAAGACATTCTTTTGTACCAATGAATTCCTTCACGGGCAAAATTTCGGTATGCGTGCATTTTGCATTAGCATTTGTATATGTGCGTCGTTGCTTTGCGTTTGTTGCGTTTGTTGTTGTTTGCTGTTGTTTGTTGTTGTTGTTGTTTGTTGTTTATTGTTGTTGTTTGTTGTTTTTTTTGTTGTTGGTTGTTGTTGGTTGCTGTTGTTTGTTGCTGTTTGTTGTTGTTTGTTGCTGTTTGTTGTCTGACCGGCTGTGTCTGTCCGCTGGCAGCCGACGCGAAAGGAGCGCGTGGCGGAGCTGCTGAGGCTGCTGCCCCAGTGCGGGCCGCTCGCCTTCCACACTCTAGTCGATGCGCTGCGCCGCGACTACCCCTGGCTCGCCGAAGAGCTCGAGTCGCAGCTGAACGTGCTGAACGACTCGCACTCGGAAGAGGTGGCCGAGGCGATGGACGAGCGGCTGCGCGCCGGCGCCGTGCCCAGCCTGCCCGCCTGTCACATCACTCGACACGAGTACGTCAGCCGGATCCGCTCCCACCTCGGCGAGCTCAAGGAGGGCGACTTCCTGGGCGTGCACGGCATGGCCGGCATCGGCAAGTCTGTCTGTATGAATGAGGCGCTGCGCGACGCCGAGCTGCTGCTGGACCGGTTCCCCGGCGGCGTGTACTGGGTCAGCGTCGGCGAGGCCGACCACGAGGTGCTCCTTAACAAGATTCAGGCGCTGTGCGAGCGGCTCTCGGAGGACGTCGCCGCCGCCCACCTGCCACCCACCATCGAGGTGGCGAAGGAGCGGCTCCGCAAGCTGCTGAACGTGAAGACGCGGCGCCACTGCCTGCTGGTGCTGGACGACGTGTGGAAGGCCGAGGTGCTGGCCGTGTTCGACATGGGCGCCTGTGTGGCGGTCACCATGCGAGACGCCGCTGTGCTCGACAGGCTCGACGGTCGCGCGGTCGTCCTACCGGTAAGAGACTAGCAGGGGTCACCCTCACTCGCCAGATGAAATGGGGCACTAAGTTAATTAAGCTGCTTGGCTCATTTGATTGCTTGCTGTGCATCACAACGAATTTAGATGCTTATTGACTTGAAGACAGCATCGTTTGGCCCTCTGGTTTGTCTTCTGTACCTCTGAATGGAGACTTGCGACCGCAGCTGGTGGACCGCCTCTCTGCCATCCTTCTCATCGGACTGTCTAGCCACCTTCCCATATATGTGCTCAAGCCACCTGCCCGTCTATGTGCCCTTAGCCCTGCTGACCAGCTCCCCTGCTGAGCAGCTGACCCTGCTGAGCAGCTGACCCTGCTGAGCAGCTGACCCTGCTGACCAGCTCCTCTGCCCCGCTGACCAGCTCCCCCCTGCCCGTCTGTGTCCTGCTGCTGTTCGGCCCCGATACCACTGACCGGTCGGCCTGCCCACCAGATAAAGGACGGCTTTAGCGTGAGCGAGTCTCGGGCGCTGTTCGCGAAGCGGCTGGCGATACCGGACGAAGACCTGCCGCAGGAGGCATTCGACATACACTGCCGCTGCCTCGGCTCGCCTATGGTGATCGCTCTGCTCAGCAGCTACCTCTCCGACAAGACGAAGCGGCGCGAGTCCACCGGCCAGTCGCGGTGGATCAACTGTCTGAAGATCCTAAAGGATGGCAAACACGAGTGAGTACGCCGGCAGGGGTGGTGGTGATGCTGATGTGATAATCCTACAGGGTATTTCATAAAGAATGTCAATTTATAGCCGAAGCATAGCATATAGAAGCCGAAGCCGAAGCCGAAGCCGAAGCCGAAGCCGAAGCATATAGTCGGAGTACGTGCAGATTTACAAGCATTGTTCGACATTGTTGGACAATTTTATTTCCAACACGTGACAAAGCCTTCACACAGCTAGAGGTGGATATGCCAGACTACCCTCCTCGCGCCCGCCAGACGGCAAAATACGCCATATTCCAAATAGCAGTAGGCATGGATGGTCTTCAAATTCCGAAATTTTGGGTGAAATCGAAGTTGAAGTGAAACTTTTGGCTATACTTTATATTCAGCACATGAAATATGGTCAGAATATCGCAGCTGAGAGGTTCATCCTAAGATTCGTAACACAATAAGACTAAAGTTCGACCCCAACCCCATCTGGAACCTGGCTGAAGCTCTGCAGGCGAGTGTTCTGTCGTCTAACTGACTAATCCGTGGACCGCCTGGATCCCATGTATTTCACCACTAGGCTACTAGTTGTGTTGTCCGTGACCCTGGCGGAGCTAAGAAAGACCTCCTGTTATGTCCGGACCGGCCGCAGGCTGTACAGGAGCTGGCGGACTCCATTGACCCCGAAGAAGCGATCCGGGCCATAGCCATCTCCATTGAAATGCCCGTAAAGTGCATTGAACTTTGGCGTGCGGTCGTGGAGCCGTCTTGCTAGATCGGAAAATCTCATCACACAAAAATGCAAATGTCCAGATATTCAACATCGATTTCACCCCAAATTTCGGAATTTGAAGATCATCCATGCCTACTGCTATTTGGAATATGGCGTATTTTGCCGTCGGGCGTGAGGAGGGCAGTCTTGCATCTTCACCTCTCAGCTTGCACTGGCTGTGTGAAGGCAGGGGGTGTCATGGCTATCTCCGTAACGTGTCCACCCTGTCCCATGGCGTCATTTGACAGCTCGATTTCCACCAATGGGGTGGCCGAATCGGGAGAAGCGTATTTCTTTTCGTAGACCGTCTCGTGGCACTTCTCGGTCTACCAAAAGAATTAGGCCTTCGACCGGCGCGGCCGCCATGGTTTTTACGGTGGCGCATTCGTCACTCAACGATCTACAACATAATTGTAGGTGAAACAAGTGTAATCCAGATGTAAAAATAATTTCACCTGATAGATACTACTACAAAGTATCCTCAAGTCACATTACTTCATCAACAACCAGGTTAAATAATACAAAATTCGCACTTCAACCAAAAACAGCATCCAGCGACAGTTCCCGTGGCCAAAATCCAAACAATGCCTTATATGGGCATGGGCCTCGCTCGGTTGCATGCCTTGCTTTAACATCGTCTAGCGGCTCACCCGTGCTATTTAGGAGAAAATGTCCCAAAAGCGAGCTGTAGAGGACGTTTCAATCTATCATTTAGTGCTCAATTGATCCCTCTGGCACCTAAGGTATGCAAATGGTAGGACGCGAAAGTAGGCCGATTTAACACTATTTGAATAGGGAGCGTGTGACGTCACGTGCCCATGACATCACGCATTTCGCTGCCTACCCCGGACGGGTCTACCTAGTCTCTATGGCCTTGGTGTGAAGGGTATGTCACGTGTTGGAAATCAAAATGTCAAACAATTTCCAACAATACTTGTAAATTTGCACGTGCTCCCGACTATTTTTACCACTTGTACTTTCGATTTTTAAATTGACATTCTTTATGAAACACCGTGTAGATGTGATTGTTTCCAAAGTGGGAGGGATGTTATATCTTTGACAGAACGCATGATAAATGTACGGGTACCCTAGATAATCGATCCGTTAACTAACCCGTGGAGTCCTTTGGAAATGCAGTGTTCGGGAATAGGTTTGCACACGCTGGCTCACTATCTACTCGGACACGGGTAAATGCCGACTCCTAAACAATAGGTGTCCTGTTTCGGTGTTCAAGCCCATGTTCATTTTCTTTGCGGAGGTATCTGAGGATGGCGCGTCCAGCGGGCGCATGATAACATGCCGGGGCTATTGCCTTGTCGTACCGCGTTATGTGCAGCTAGTCGCAACTTCGGAGATTGGAGCGAACTTAGACGAACGCAAAGATGATGATACCCTCATGACGTTATTTTTCATTTATACATTGCGACTTAACCCTCGCCCGGGTAGGGCAAAATCACTACGTGTTCGGGGAGGGGGGGGGGGAGTACGACCCCCTCCCCCCCCCCCACATTGTGACTTAACCCTCGCCCGGGTAGGGCAAAATCACTACGTGTTCGGGGAGGGGGGGGGGAGTACGACTTAACCCTCGCCCGGGTAGGGCAAAATCACTACGTGTTCGGGGAGGGGGGGGGGGGGGGGAGTACGACTTAACCCTCGCCCGGGTAGGGCAAAATCACTACGTGTTCGGGGAGGGGGGGGGGGGGGGAGTACGACCCCCCCCCCCCCCCACATTGTGACTTAACCCTCGCCCGGGTAGGGCAAAATCACTACGTGTTCGGGGAGGGGGGGGGGGGGGAGTACGACCCCCCCCCCACATTGTGACTTAACCCTCGCCCGGGTAGGGCAAAATCACTACGTGTTCGGGGAGGGGGGGGGAGTACGACTTAACCCTCGCCCGGGTAGGGCAAAATCACTACGTGTTCGGGGAGGGGGGGGGGGGGGGGGGAGTACGACCCCCCCCCCCCACATTGTGACTTAACCCTCGCCCGGGTAGGGCAAAATCACTACGTGTTCGGGGAGGGGGGGGGGGAGTACGACTTAACCCTCGCCCGGGTAGGGCAAAATCACTACGTGTTCGGGGAGGGGGGGGGGGGAGTACGACTTAACCCTCGCCCGGGTAGGGCAAAATCACTACGTGTTCGGGGAGGGGGGGGGGGGGAGTACGACTTAACCCTCGCCCGGGTAGGGCAAAATCACTACGTGTTCGGGGAGGGGGGGGGGGAGTACGACTTAACCCTCGCCCGGGTAGGGCAAAATCACTACGTGTTCGGGGAGGGGGGGGGGAGTACGACCCCCCCCCCCCTTAGTGTTACCCTCCCTCGCCCGGGTAGGGCAAAATCACTACGTGTTCGGGGAGGGGGGGGGGGGGGGGAGTACGACCTCCCCCCCCCCCCCCCTTAGTGTTACCCTCCCTCGCCCGGGTAGGGCAAAATCACTACGTGTTCGGGGGGGAGTACGACCTCCCCCTCCCCCCCCCCCCTTAGTGTTACCCTCCCTCGCCCGGGTAGGGCAAAATCACTACGTGTTCGGGGGGGGGGGAGTACGACCTCCCCCCCCCCCCCCCCTTAGTGTTACCCTCCCTCGCCCGGGTAGGGCAAAATCACTACGTGTTCGGGGGGGGGAGTACGACCTCCCCCCCCCCCCCCCCTTAGTGTTACCCTCCCTCGCCCGGGTAGGGCAAAATCACTACGTGTTCGGGGGGGGAGTACGACCTCCCCCCCCCCCCCCCCTTAGTGTTACCCTCCCTCGCCCGGGTAGGGCAAAATCACTACGTGTTCGGGGGGGGGGGGAGTACGACCTCCCCCCCCCTTAGTGTTACCCTCCCTCGCCCGGGTAGGGCAAAATCACTACGTGTTCGGGGGGGGGGGGGGTACGACCTCCCCCCCCCCCCCCCTTAGTGTTACCCTCCCTCGCCCGGGTAGGGCAAAATCACTACGTGTTCGGGGAGGGGGGAGTACGACCTCCCCCCCCCCCCCCCCCCTTAGTGTTACCCTCCCTCGCCCGGGTAGGGCAAAATCACTACGTGTTCGGGGAGGGGGGAGTACGACCTCCCCCGCCCCCCTTAGTGTTACCCTCCCTCGCCCGGGTAGGGCAAAATCACTACGTGTTCGGGGAGGGGGGAGTACGACCTCCCCCCCCCTTAGTGTTACCCTCCCTCGCCCGGGTAGGGCAAAATCACTACGTGTTCGGGGAGGGGGGAGTACGACCTCCCCCCCCCCCTTAGTGTTACCCTCCCTCGCCCGGGTAGGGCAAAATCACTACGTGTTCGGGGAGGGGGGAGTACGACCTCCCCCCCCCCCTTAGTGTTACCCTCCCTCGCCCGGGTAGGGCAAAATCACTACGTGTTCGGGGAGGGGGGAGTACGACCTCCCCCCCCCCTTAGTGTTACCCTCCCTCGCCCGGGTAGGGCAAAATCACTACGTGTTCGGGGAGGGGGGAGTACGACCTCCCCCCCCCCCCCTTAGTGTTACCCTCCCTCGCCCGGGTAGGGCAAAATCACTACGTGTTCGGGGAGGGGGGAGTACGACCTCCCCCCCCCCCCCTTAGTGTTACCCTCCCTCGCCCGGGTAGGGCAAAATCACTACGTGTTCGGGGAGGGGGAGTACGACCTCCCCCCCCCCCCCTTAGTGTTACCCTCCCTCGCCCGGGTAGGGCAAAATCACTACGTGTTCGGGGGGGGGGGGAGTACGACCTCCCCCCCCCCTTAGTGTTACCCTCCCTCGCCCGGGTAGGGCAAAATCACTACGTGTTCGGGGGGGAGTACGACCTCCCCCCCCCCCCCCTTAGTGTTACCCTCCCTCGCCCGGGTAGGGCAAAATCACTACGTGTTCGGGGGGGGAGTACGACCTCCCCCCCCCCTTAGTGTTACCCTCCCTCGCCCGGGTAGGGCAAAATCACTACGTGTTCGGGGGGGGGAGTACGACCTCCCCCCCCCCCCCCTTAGTGTTACCCTCCCTCGCCCGGGTAGGGCAAAATCACTACGTGTTCGGGGGGGGGGGAGTACGACCTCCCCCACCCCCCCTTAGTGTTACCCTCCCTCGCCCGGGTAGGGCAAAATCACTACGTGTTCGGGGGGGGGGAGTACGACCTCCCCCCCCCCCTTAGTGTTACCCTCCCTCGCCCGGGTAGGGCAAAATCACTACGTGTTCGGGGGGGGAGTACGACCTCCCCCCCCCCCTTAGTGTTACCCTCCCTCGCCCGGGTAGGGCAAAATCACTACGTGTTCGGGGGGGGGGAGTACGACCTCCCCCCCCCCCCTTAGTGTTACCCTCCCTCGCCCGGGTAGGGCAAAATCACTACGTGTTCGGGGGGGGGAGTACGACCTCCCCCCCCCCTTAGTGTTACCCTCCCTCGCCCGGGTAGGGCAAAATCACTACGTGTTCGGGGAGGGGGGGGGGGGGGAGTACGACCTCCCCCCCCCTTAGTGTTACCCTCCCTCGCCCGGGTAGGGCAAAATAACTACGTGTTCGGGGGGGGGGGGGAGTACGACCTCCCCCCCCCCCCCTTAGTGTTACCCTCCCTCGCCCGGGTAGGGCAAAATCACTACGTGTTCGGGGGGGGGAGTACGACCTCCCCCCCCCCTTAGTGTTACCCTCCCTCGCCCGGGTAGGGCAAAATCACTACGTGTTCGGGGGGGGGGGGGGAGTACGACCTCCCCCCCCCCTTTAGTGTTACCCTCCCTCGCCCGGGTAGGGCAAAATCACTACGTGTTCGGGGGGGGGGGGGAGTACGACCTCCCCCCCCCCCCTTAGTGTTACCCTCCCTCGCCCGGGTAGGGCAAAATCACTACGTGTTCGGGGGGGGGGGGGGAGTACGACCTCCCCCCCCTTAGTGTTACCCTCCCTCGCCCGGGTAGGGCAAAATCACTACGTGTTCGGGGGGGAGTACGACCTCCCCCCCCCTTAGTGTTACCCTCCCTCGCCCGGGTAGGGCAAAATCACTACGTGTTCGGGGGGGGGGGGAGTACGACCTCCCCCCCCCCCCCCCCCCCTTAGTGTTACCCTCCCTCGCCCGGGTAGGGCAAAATCACTACGTGTTTGGGGGGGGAGTACGACCCCCCCCCCCCCCTTAGTGTTACCCTCCCTCGCCCGGGTAGGGCAAAATCACTACGTGTTCGGGGGGGGGGGGGAGTACGACCTCCCCCCCCCCTTAGTGTTACCCTCCCTCGCCCGGGTAGGGCAAAATCACTACGTGTTCGGGGGGGGGGAGTACGACCTCCCCCCCCCCCCCCTTAGTGTTACCCTCCCTCGCCCGGGTAGGGCAAAATCACTACGTGTTCGGGGGGGGGGGGAGTACGACCTCCCCCCCCCCCCTTAGTGTTACCCTCCCTCGCCCGGGTAGGGCAAAATCACTACGTGTTCGGGGGGGAGTACGACCTCCCCCCCCCCCCCCCTTAGTGTTACCCTCCCTCGCCCGGGTAGGGCAAAATCACTACGTGTTCGGGGGGGGGGAGTACGACCTCCCCCCCCCCTTAGTGTTACCCTCCCTCGCCCGGGTAGGGCAAAATCACTACGTGTTCGGGGGGGGGGAGTACGACCTCCCCCCCCCCTTAGTGTTACCCTCCCTCGCCCGGGTAGGGCAAAATCACTACGTGTTCGGGGGGGGGGGGAGTACGACCTCCCCCCCCCCCCCCCCCTTAGTGTTACCCTCCCTCGCCCGGGTAGGGCAAAATCACTACGTGTTCGGGGGGGGGGGAGTACGACCTCCCCCCCCCCCCCTAGTGTTACCCTCCCTCGCCCGGGTAGGGCAAAATCACTACGTGTTCGGGGGGGAGTACGACCTCCCCCCCCCCCCTTAGTGTTACCCTCCCTCGCCCGGGTAGGGCAAAATCACTACGTGTTCGGGGGGGGGAGTACGACCTCCCCCCCCCCCCTTAGTGTTACCCTCCCTCGCCCGGGTAGGGCAAAATCACTACGTGTTCGGGGGGGGGGGAGTACGACCTCCCCCCCCCCCCTTAGTGTTACCCTCCCTCGCCCGGGTAGGGCAAAATCACTACGTGTTCGGGGGGGGGGGGGAGTACGACCTCCCCCCCCCCCTTAGTGTTACCCTCCCTCGCCCGGGTAGGGCAAAACCACTACGTGTTCGGGGGGGGAGTACGACCTCCCCCCCTTAGTGTTACCCTCCCTCGCCCGGGTAGGGCAAAATCACTACGTGTTCGGGGGGGGGGGAGTACGACCTCCCCCCCCCCCCCCCCCTTAGTGTTACCCTCCCTCGCCCGGGTAGGGCAAAATCACTACGTGTTCGGGGAGGGGGGGGGGGGAGTACGACCTCCCCCCCCCCCCCCCCTTAGTGTTACCCTCCCTCGCCCGGGTAGGGCAAAATCACTACGTGTTCGGGGAGGGGGGGGGGAGTACGACCCCCCCTTAGTGTTTCGCCCCTAGTTGAGCTAGCTAGGAGCTTCGATTAAAAAAATGAGCGTATTCTTGTGACGAGAGGAAGCCGCTGATACCCAATTTTAAGGTATTGGGTCATTAAGTGACCTCTGAGGTCATGTCAATGACCCAAAAGTCACACAAAATTGTAAATGCGTATAATTTGAATGTTATCGAGCTAGAATCGGGAATGAGCATATCATAATGCTTAATGGGTTCCAAATTTGAAATCAGCGTCACAAAATGTCCTATAAACTGCCAAATTCCAAAAAGGTTAGGTCAGGTCATCTGAGGTCAGTGACCTCGGTTGACCTGTGAAAGCACATGACCCCAGTGGAACATACAATTATGTAAAATGGATCTCAAATTTGAAATCAGCATCACAAAGTGTCCTAGAAACCGCCAGAAGCCAAACAAAAGTAATCTTAGGTCATCGGAGGTCTATGACCTCGGTTGATCTTTGAAAAGGTCGATCGAGGTCACAATCTCAGTGGAAACCACAACTGTCACTTGGAAATACCTGTGCATATGCTCCTGAACAACAAACACTCGGAAACTGCACAAGTTACAAGCATCGATACTACTGGACGCCAGTTGCGCCTGACATGACCTTGAGAAACAGGTCATAGGTCACGGGTCATGTGGGTTAGAAGTTCAAAATTTTCCAAATATGTGTCAAATTGTTCAAAAGTAGGGTACTGAACGTTGCATCGCAATCGGTTGGAAACTACGCGAGTTATTTGTGAAAAACCAAGGGGGGGGGGTGGCATCCACCTCCTACCGGGGCGAGGGTTAACCCTCGCCAGTGCAGGGAGGGGGGGGGGGGGTTGATGCAACCCCCCCCCGGTTTTTCGAGAATAACTCGCGTAAATATCAACCGATTGCGATGACACTTTCAGTACCCTACTTGTGAACAATTTGACATATTCTTAAATTTTTGAAGTTGTATGTCCCATGACCCGTGACCTTGACCTGTTTTTCAAGGTCATGTTTGGCGCAATTGGCGTCCCGTAGTATTGATCCTTGTAACTTGTGCAGTTTCATAGTGTTTGTTGTTCAGGAGCATATGCACAGGTGTTTCCAGGTGACAGTTGTTGTTTCTATTGAGATTGTGACCTCGATTGACCTTTTCAGAGGTCAACCGAGCTCACTGACCTCCGATGACCTAATATTACTTTTTTGGCTTCTGGCAGTTTCCAGGACATTTTGTGACGCTGATTTCAAATATGGGATCCATTTTACATAATTATATGTTCCACTGGGGTCATGCGCCCCAACAGGTCAACCGAGGTCACTGACCTCAAATGACCTGACATGACCTGACATGACCTTTTTGGAATTTGTCAGTTTCTAGGACATTTTGTGACACTGATTTAAACTTTGGCACCCATTTAGCATAATGCTATGCTCATTCACGATTCTAGCTCGATTAAATTCAATTTATACGCATTTACAATTTGGTTGAGTTTTTGGGTCATTGACATGACCTCAGAGATCATCTAATGACCTAGGACCTTAAAATCGGGTATCAATGGCTTCCTCTCGTGACAAGCAACACGCTCGTTTTTGAATGGAAGCTCTAGCCCAATTAGGGGCGAAACGCTAAGAGGGGGGGGGGGGTGTACCCCCCCCCCCCCCTGCACGGTCACGCACTGATCGGACGCTGCACGGGCGTGGGTTAAAGGGACTGTCCCACCTTTTTGAAAGTTGACGAATCACACTTAATGGTATGTCTACATGGCAGGCGAGATCAGCTGAACATGTTCGTGAACTTTTTCCCGAAAAATTGCTTATCTTGGAAGATACTCAACTTTTAGTTTTAAGCGGAAAGTTGGGTTGGTGACGTCATCATGATTTTTGTTTTAATAACAGGGAAGTCCTTTGTGCTGCTAAATGTATGGCACAATTTTTTTGTCGACATCTATTGCGCAGAAAAAGCGAACCACCCGGTGTCTAGATTGGCTAGCACATCAGCTGGAGTTGTTGCACCAGTTAGCCGCCAGGGACCGCTAGCGAGGCAGGGTGTTATGACGTCGGAAGCAAATGGTGCCACTAAGTATTGATTGATTGATTGATTTATAAATAAATAAATATTTAGCGTTAAATATGTATCTGGTACCATTTGCTTGCGACGTCATAACACCCTGGCGCACTAGCGATCCCTGGCGGCCAACTGCTGCAACAACTCCAGCTGATAGTGCTAGCCTCTGGATTGCGAACCACCCGGGATCGAGAAATGAAAGACGAAAATATTCCAAGGCTGACCTTAAAACAAGTCGACTATCATTACCGTTGAGTAAACAGATACGACGCTGTCGGTTTAGAGGGGTGCGGATAGCGCTAGCATACTCATTTTGACCAAATGACGTGGGAATCATGCTTTAGGGTGGTGGAAACTGGTGGGAACCACGCTCCAGAAATCATGAGGCTGTGCTACGCATTTGATGGTTTGCACTTCAATCGATGCTAGTAGGCCCTCGGATGCATGCATTGAAAATATGTTCCGGCTCCGTATCGATATTTAAATATAAGAAATACGAATAACTACTCGAAATATTAGTTGTATATAAACATACGTGGATAACAACAAGAATAATGAACAATAATAATAACAAAACGATTATTTTAAATAAGCTTAATTGTCCAACTAAGACATGCTGATTTTTAACACTAACATTTAAAAACGTTAAATATACTTACTGTGCAGATTGAAGCGATAGTTATCATCTGAGACTGAGTGGAGGGAATGCACAAGTAATGAGTTCAGTGCAAGTGTTAAAGTAAGGAGGTTGTTTATGTTGAAATGTTTATGGATGTTTGTTTGCACTCTTTTTTACCAGTCTCAACTCTCACGTTGCAGCACATGCCGTACGGACTACGGACACTAGGACGAAGTTAAAACTAGTGCGTTAAGTCAAATATGTTCCCTACCAACGACTTTACATTTCAGTGTGCATACTGCATACCATACATAGTTGGGACATCGGCAAGTCATGCCGACGACACGGAAATATGTATTTATTGATTTACTTTTTCCGCTTTCTCCGGTTTCCGCGGGCGGTTTATTATCATTGACAGACCTGCAGCAGCAGTCCACGTCACAGCTGCAGACACCTGCAGCAGCAGTCCACGTCACAGCTGCAGACACCTGCAGCAGCAGTCCACGTCACAGCTGCAGACACCTGCAGCAGCAGTCCACGTCACAGCTGCAGACACCTGCAGCAGCGAGACACACAGTTCACACGCCGACACCTGCAGCAGCAGCAGCAGGACACGTAACTTAACGCACTCGTTTTAACTTCGTCTAGTGTCCGTAGTCCGTACGGCATGTGCTGCAAGTTGCAACGTGAGACTAGTAAAAGGCGTGCCAACAAACATGCATAAACATTTCAGCATAAACAACCCCTTACTTGAACACTTGCACACTTGCACTGAACACATTACTTGTGCATTCCCTCCACTCAGTCTCAGATGATAACTATCGCTTCAATCTGCACAGTAAGTAGGTATATTTAACTTTTGTAAATGTTAGTGTTAAAAATCAGCATGTCGTCTTAGTTGGACAATTCGTTTTTTTGTTTTAATAATAGTTTTTGTTCTTATTATTGTTCATTATTCTTGTTTTTATGCACGTATGTTGATATAAAACTAATATGTCGAGTAGTTATTCTTATTTCTTATACTTGAATATCGATACGGAGCCGGACTCGATTTTCCATTTATGCATCCGAGGGCCCAATATCATCGATTGAAGCGCAAACTGCAAACCATCAAATGTATAGCATAGCCTCATGACTAAAGCGTGGTTCCCACCAGTTTCCATCACCTTAAACCATGCTTCCCACGTCATTTGGTCAAAATAAGTATGCTAGCGCTATCCGCACCCGTTTAGAGGCCATATTCAAATACACATGGGCCTTATTTTTTTTTACAGATTTCAAAATCAAACTCGAATATGTTTTTGATTAGATCATTGTGGTTGTTTTAACTGCTACCATACTTAATGTAAATGTCAAGCCATCAAAATGGCTATCTCAACTCAACTATAATGTTAAGGTGGGATAGTCCCTTTAAGGTGCTGCCTTACCAGCTGAGAAAGTGTAAACCAGTAAAACGCCTTTTGGGGCGGGGACCGAGCGGGGCGGTGTGACAAAGGCGTTTTACTGACCTATTACATTTCTCATTATCTCCTTTCTCGAATCCGCCAAAAGGCAGTACGTCCTGAGCGCTGCATGCTTCATCGTAAAAAATAATGCTTAGATAAACCAGTACAACGCCTTTTTGGGCGATGACCGAACGGGCGCGCTCTGGTAAGGCTAAAACAGGTTTGAAATATGAAACGGTACGGGAGGACGTAGGCGCGTGGCACCCGCAGACGTCGAAATGAGCAAAATAATTATTGAGAAAAAAAATGGCTTGATTTACCTAAGCATTGGTTTGTGTATACGCTGAAGCATGCAGCGCTCAGGACGTACTCCCTTCTGGCGGATTCGTGCTCCCTTCTGGCGGAATGTTATGGGGGGACTAAAAGGACTATGTGTTACTACCACGTGTGCTCCCGTACCGTTTCATATTTCAAACCTGTTTTAGCTTTACCAGTGAGCGCCCGCTCGGTCATTGCCCCCAAAAAGGCGTTTTGCTGGTATTGAATTGTTCATGATCTCCTTTCTCGAATCCGCCAAAAGAGAGTACGTCCTGAGCGTTGCATGCTTTGTCGTATAAATTAATGCTTATATTAATAAAGCCATTTTTAATCAATAATTATTTGTGTTCATTTCGACGTTTGCGTGTGACAACTGCCACACGCTGTGGTACCACCCTATCAGAACGCCCCAAACCAAAAACAAAATTGATTTGATGGACCTATCCAATGGTGAAAACCCGATCTCAATCGGAGCAGTGGTTGCAAAGTTGTTAGCTTCCGAAAAGCGTCTGTACTGCCGTGTCGGGCCGGTTCGGACCGGGTCAAATGTAAATTTGTCTAGTAAGTTGACGAAAAACCTCGCGGGCGCTTCGCGCCCGCTCGGTAATTATCGCGAGATGGGACAGCATCGATATTTTTAGACGGTATTTACATCTTCACGTTCAGGGCTGCAAGGTCAGTGGAGGGTTTAACCCTATTCCCTGCGGGGGCAGATTCTGCCCCCCCCCCCCCCCCCCCGGTGGTTTTGCACTTGCCGCTTCTAAACCGTTAGGCCTAACGTCCTGAAACTTTGTGACTTTTCCCAAAAATTGAATGACACGTGTTGTGTCAAAATTTGGAAAAAAATCGGTCTAGCAGAGGCGGTTCCAGGCTCCTGTTTTGGGGAGGGTGTTACGAATGCGGTTTTGTGGGGCATACTTCCTTCGTGGTTTGCAGTGCAATAAATGCGTCAGAAACAATTTCAATGCAATATGCATCATATATACTGGGATTGTACATACTTTTGGAGCACAGGCGCACTCAGGATAAACAAATGGGAGGCGATATCCACTCTCAAATTAGGTCCAACTTCAAATTAGTAAGATGATAAAAGCGTTACGCGCATGGTGCCCCCACGCGCAGAATCTCCCCCGCAGGTTAACGTAATTTTGGCCGCCCGCAGGGAATAGGGCTAAGACTCGCGAGCGCGTTACCGTCGCGCCTCAAACCGGCCGTCGCTGATGGCACCTGTCTGCGGTCATACTCGTGTCCCTGCGATGTGTTGGGTTTAACGGAGCTCACCCCGACCCCACAGAAAGCTCAAGTTCAACATCCTGGACGCTATCGATCTGAGCGTCAGGAACCTGGACGAGAAACACGACAAGTACTTCCGCTCGCTGTCCGTGTTCGGGGCCGACATCGGCATCCCCTGTAAGGTGAGAGAGCAGCGCAACAGAGCTAAAACGGCTGCGGGACAGAGGTGAAGCGACGGGATAGAAACCTGCAGCAGCGCGATCACGGGAAATTCCGAAAGCATTATGTTTGTGCACAGCAATAATGTTTAAAATCGGAATGGTGGAGCAAGCTCTGGTTATTTTTCACGCCGCAAGAAAACATACTTGTTAAAGGGAATGTTTCACCTTTCTGAAAGTTGTCAGATTTATGCTGGTTGTAGTCGAAAATATGAAGTAAGTGTTGCTGAAAACGATGGGGATATTTTGTTTTCTCTCGAAAAGTCACTTAACTTTATACAAATTAAGTTTTAAATTTGGGATGATGACGTCATTATTGAGCCATAGACCGCGCTGATTGGCTGACAGTGGGATGTGCGGAAAAAGTCGCTGTCAGCCAATCAGCGGCGGCACTAGCCTAGACCCCATTTTGCAAAGTATAAATTGAGTTGCTTAAAAACGGCTAAGTTTTGGGGGAATTGACCTTAGTATTTTCGACATTTCAATAACGGCCAAAGATAATGGCTATCTCAGTTGAAAACCAATACAAAGGTGAAACATTCCCCTTAACACTTGTTGAAAGTGTATCGTTTTTTCCCCATAATAATTTCTTATGATAATGGTCATTACAGACACTCAACATTCAATAATAAGCGACCGGTAGCTTCCATTAATTGTAGGGGACCTTTCTTTCATATACTAAAGCAAATGTCTCGTACAAAGTATCCTATTTAAGATTACGAATGGAACATGTTATCAGTCACCATCTTACAGCTGGTAACATATAACTGATTATAACGGATTGCATACCTGCAAAGAAGCATGTATTGAACAATACTTCCGTTGCCATAGTTTGCTGATCTCGCCCCCCCCCCCCCCCCCCCCCACCCCCACTGGATGAGTAACGTTGTGTCGATGTTTTCAGGTGTTGTGTACCTACTGGGATACCCACTGGATGAGTAACGTTGTGTCAATGTTTTCAGGTGTTGTGTACCTACTGGAATATGTCCACTGATGACGTCGATGACACGATGAACGACCTAGTGAAGAAGTCGCTCGTGCAGGAGATGTTGGACGACAAGACGGACACCATGTTGTACAGCATGCATGACCTGATCATTGACTACATGGCACAGAAGTACTCGGAGGAGGAGGTTAGATTTTAGCATTTGAGTTGCATACTCTCATGAATGTATCTGCAAGTGTTGCATTACAAATTGAGCACTTACGTTTCGTGGTGGCTACATGGCACGCCAAGTTATTCGCTCTATACGGAGCCTCCACTCGATGGCGCCCCGTCGCTTTCTCGATCTCTCGCCTCCCTTCGCCGGTGAATATAAGCACGAACATCACCGACGTGTCTAACTGACGTCACACTCGCCCCTTACCCCCGGACTGAGATCGCTGACCCCTTACCCCCGGACTGAGATCGCTGACCCCTTACCCCCGGACTGAGATCGCTGACCCCTTACCCCCGGACTGAGATCGCTGACCCCTTACCCCCGGACTGAGATCGCTGACCCCTTACCCCCGGACTGAGATCGCTGACCCCTTACCCCCGGACTGAGATCGCTGACCCCTTACCCCCCGGACTGAGATCGCTGACCCCTTACCCCAGCCCACCTACCGGCCAGCGAACAGTCTGATTGACCTGATTGCAACCAGCCGACCCGAGTCCGTGCGTCGAGCTGGAGTGACGCGCTGTCACTACGGCGGCCCGCACGATTTTACTCGGGCGGTCATGCGTCTTGGAGACCGTGTAACCGATCCTGGCGGATGTACGGTGGAGCGGCGCTGCATCCGCAAGGTTGACACTGCAGCATTTTGCCAACAGCTGTTAGATACCGACTGGACCCCAGTGTACCTCAGTGTCTCACCATACCAGAAGTGGCTGTCGTTTCAACAGATATTCTTAGATCAGTTGGATACTGTTGCCCCGCTCAAACGCATTCGTGTAAGACCTCGTAACTCGCAGCCGCTGACATACGAAACACAGCAGCTACTGCAGCGCCGCCGCGCGGCTCTGATCGTGCGCGACCGCGACCGCGTCCAGTACAAGCACGTGAACAGGCTGTGCCGGGCGGCTACCCGCAGAGACTGCCGGGCACTGTACCAGCGGGAGATAGGTCGGGGAGACCGCGGCAGCTTGTGGCGAATTCTCCAGCCGATTATCGGCCGAAAGAAACAGCAGTGCGAAACGCCAAATGTAACACCAGACGCGCTGAACGACTACTACGTTTCGGTCGGGCCGACCACCGCGGCTAGCGTCCCCGCACCGGCCGCGCCCGTTCCGACGTGGCTGCCGCGCATCAGCACTAGCGCATTCAAAGTTCAGCCCATTAATTTCGACTCGCTATGCGCAACGCTCGTGTCCATGAAACCATCAAGCTCTGTCGGCAACGACGGGATCAGCGTCGCAATGCTCCAGACCTTTTTCTTTGGGCTGGTACACCCTCTGCTGGATGTGGTGAATACCAGCCTCGTAACCGGAATTGTCCCGGCACCCTGGAAGCACGCACTAGTGACGCCTATCCCCAAGGGGAAGGCCCCGAATAACCCAGCAGATACCCGCTCTATTTCGATTTTGCCAGCTATTATGAAGCTCGTGGAGAAAGTCGTACAAAATCAACTCACCGGATATCTCGAAACAAACAAACTTCTCTCTTCAGCACAGCACGGCTATCGCAAAAAGCACTCAACCGAAACGGCGCTCCACGTCATTACAGACAAGGTGCTTCACGCCATGGACAAAGGCCAAATTTCACTTCTGGTCCTACAGGATTTATCGAAATGCTTTGACGTTGTGCCACATCAGAAACTTTTGGACAAACTATCCCTGTATGGAGTCGACACCGACTGGTTTACAAACTACCTGACCGGCCACACACAGCAGGTTCAAATACGTGGGGCGGATGGCAAAAACATCAGATCGCGAACAAAGCCAAACACGATCGGCGTCTACCAAGGCGGCGCTCTTAGCTGCATCTTATACATGATATTTGCCAATGACATGAGCCAGTGTGTGCCTGACGACGTCACGGTCGTGCAATTCGCCGATGATACACAGGTCCTGATCAGCGGGCGAAAGCAGGACCTGCAGCAGCTTATCGCCCGAATGGAAGCTGCGCTCGGCTCACTGTACCAGTGGTTATGTCACAACGGTGTGAAACTGAACGGAAAGAAGACCCAGATGTTAGTCCTGGGTACACCAGCCATGCTGAGAGACTTACCACCGGTGACACTGAGTTTCTGCGGGACTGTGATTCCCGACTCGAGACAGGTCAAAAATCTAGGCCTCACAATCGACCGACATCTCAACTATCATAGCCATATAGACACCATGACCAACAAGTGCACGGGCATGCTCATCGCCTTGAGCCACGCGGATCCCGAACTCGTCTTTGAAAAACATAGTCCAGGCACTGGTATTGTCGATAGTGCGTTACTGCATAGCTGTGTACGGCTCGTGTGGCGCAGTTCAGCTGCACCGCGTCCAGAAAATCATCAACTTCTGTGCTAGAGTCGTGACCGGCCGACGGAAGTACGATCACATAACAGACGCCATCCGACAACTCGGTTGGCTTACTGCGAAACAGTTGGTAGATTACCACACTGTGAGCTCTGTGCAGATGGCCATTGTAACCGGACAACCAGAGTGCATCAGCGACAGCATTTGGCCGCGGGCAAACGAGCAACATACGCATGCCACCAGACGAGCTGACCGGTTCACAATGCCGCGAATGCGCACAGAGACGGGGAAAAGACGACTGTTCAGCAGAGGAGTGACCACACTGAACAAACTAGGGATAGACCCAAGCGCAGCGGCGTTCCGGACCAACATAAAGCGCACGATATTGGACGGATAGAGGCGAAATGATGTCTGTGCAAACGACTGAACTGTGATGTTGTACGTGTACCTGAGTTTATGCCCTTGTTTTTTTAACAGAAATGACGTGCATCTTTTAAAAGCCATGTCCATCGTGGATGAGTTGCGAAAATACATCAATCAATCAAATACATCAACCGGACTGAGATCGCTGACCATGCTCTCCCCGCTCTCCAGAAGGCGTTGATGCACGCGAAGCTCATCTCACGGTACCGGGAGGAGTGCAAGGACGACTTCGGCCGCCTCCCCGACGACGACTACATCCTGTGGTTCATCGGCCAGCACGTGCACCGGTCCGGGCAGCACCAGCTCTTCCCGAAGCTCTACTTCGACCTAGGCTTCGTGGGCAACAAGCTGCGCGTGACGGGCCCGAGTTTACCTTCTGAGTGACTACAGGAAGTACGGCGAGTTCATCGACAAGGTGCGCGGCAGACCAGACAGTCGCTTTGCAGTGTTTTATCGCCAAGCTAACTCGTTAACTAGGCGATAATTGGCACGGAACGCGTTAGCTAATCGCAGTACTTTATATAAGCAATGGTGTCAGTGGCAAGGTTCTGTGTGCCTGGCGCTCAGGATGTGCAGGCTGGGATTCTATTTGGACCGCTGAGTCTGATCGGACCGCTGTGGCGCCATATAAACGTTTCTTGTTTACTCTCTCGCAGTCTGTAATATGACTAAGAGAAGCAGTACTCTGAACGCCAAACCACTACCGGCTACGTGTTCATCCTGTCGTGACGCCCCCACCCCCCCCCCCCCCCCCCCCTCCGTTGTCGGCAGGACTCGGACGACAATGACACGCGGAGGCGCGACTTTGAGAACTTTGTGCGCACGGCCGGCCATCGGGCGGCCGGTCTGTCGAAGGCGGGCGACCCGGCGGCGGCGGCCGTGCAGCTGGCGCTCTGTCAGCCCAACAGCTCGGCAGTGTACCGGGCCGCCGAGAAGATCAACCGGCAGTCCGCCGACCAGCTCTACTTCCGCTGGCGGTGAGCGAGAGGGCACTGTCCGTGCTGACCCCGCGGGTGGCTGGGGCTGGGGAGATCTCCCGGCGTCGCGGTGCCGCCTGGCGTCGCCCACACATGCCGCCGGTGGCTCGGACAGGGTTGCGTCGGATTTATGGAAAATTAGGATCAGCTGGTGATATCACGTCTTGCCTTTCCCAGCCTTGAGTGGCCGCCTTCAGCCATGCTTGAGCGTGCCGTGACGTTGTAAGTCTAGCTGACCGTGCCATCAGCAGCTGGCCGTGCCAGCAGCAGCTGACCGTGCCAGCAGCAGCTGACCGTGCCAGCAGCAGCTGACCGTGCCAGCAGCAGCTGACTCTGGTCTTTTTGCGTGTTTCAGGAACAAGGAGGCGATGCGCTGGTCCAACGTGCTGCTGACCAAGCTGTTCTCCGGCTCTGTGTGGGACGTGGTGTTCACGCACGAGCAGAACCTGGTGCTGGCCGCCTACGGGGACGGCAATATCAAGGTCAGTACCAAGCGCCGCCGCCGCTGGCTCTCGGGCCGGGCGGCCGGCCGGCTACCGGCCGGCTACCGGCCGTCACTGGCCTGGCTTACCAGTCAATTACCGAATGGTGATCCACTGGTCCATTCCAGAAGACTGGCTTTGTCGGGTGTCAGCATACCAATCCGGACATTAACACTGACGTGGCATTCCCCCTCCGGCTCGTCTTGAACGGTAACTTTATAGTCGGCTCACTTGCACGGTAGTTAATGTTTGCAGCCCTAGAGGTACCATATTTGCTTCATTATGGCAAGTTTATGAGAGGCTTCCCTGATCTTTGCGTCTAGTGTACTGTGTACGTAAAGCCAAAGTTTTTTTTTGTCAGCCTAGAGCTAGGCTAAGTTTGTGACGATACCCTGAATAAAGCACCCATAATATATTTAGCATCCTTTATTTCCTTTATATCCCCAATACAATGTCTCGGTGTTTTTTTCTTGCATTTCCCATGAATGATCCTCTTCATTTGTCAATAGCAATGCCGATTTTTAACGCAGACATCTTTTATGACAGTTTTGGAGCTTTTAGGCCAAGGTGATTGAAGTACGCTTTAACCATGTAGTCTGTGACTAAGACTCCAGGCTGTGTGTGTGCTAATGTGATGTGTGTGCTGCGTAGTGTATTTATTGTTGTATCTTATCTTCACGACTTCGCCTGTCAGTGGAACGTAGCTCTGTTGGCGATAATATGGAAACAAATACAAACAAATCATAGAAGGGCAGACTGAGGTTGCCGGAGGCCCCCTGATGTAAACAGTCAGAACTGGTGTTAAATATCAGCATCGCCTCATCACGTGTGTCACACTGTTCGGTCCCTGCGTGCCGCCAGCTGTGGAACATGCTGACGGGGGACGAGCACTCGTCGTTCCACGGCCACTCGGAGCGCGTGCACCAGCTGACCGTCAGCCCGTGCGGCACGCGCTTCGTCTCCGCCTCGGAGGACCACTCGCTGAAGATCTGGGACCTGGCCCGCGCCATCGAGGCGGCGCAGGGTACTGGTGACTCTCAGCTGCTGCATGATGGTATGCTGTGAGCTGTGGCGGCGGCACTAACCGCACGGGCGGCCGGGGCACTGCGGGGCGCACCGGGGCGCACCGGGGCGCACCGGGGCACACCGGGGCACACCGGGGCACACCGGGGCACACCGGGGCACACCAGGGCACACCAGGGATCCTGTGTGACACTAACCGCACGGGCGGCCGGGGAACTGCGGGGCGCACCAGGGCGCACCAGGGATCCTGTGTGACACTAACCGCACGGGCGGCCGGGGCACTGCGGGGCGCACCGGGGCACACCAGGGCGCACAAGGGATCCTGTGTGACACTAACCGCACGGGCGGCCGGGGCACTGCAGGGCGCACCGGGGCGCACCAGGGCGCACCAGGGCGCACCAGGGCGCACCAGGGAACCTGTGTGACACTAACCGCACGGGCGGCCGGGGCACTGCGGGGCGCACCAGGGCGCACCGGGGCGCACCGGGGCGCACCAGGGGTCCACCGGGAACCTGTGTGACACTGCTATTGTGCGTCAGCGACCAACCACTAACCAGCGGCTCAGGCGTGGGGCAGGGAGGGAGGGAGGGAGAGGGGGTCTTCCAGTCCTTACTATCCACAATTGGTTACCGGCACGGAGGGAGGGAGAGGGGGTCTTCCAGTCCTTACTATCCACAATTGGTTACCGGCACGGAGGGAGGGAGAGGGGGTCTTCCAGTCCTTACTATCCACAATTGGTTACCGGCACGGAGGGAGGGAGAGGGGGTCTTCCAGTCCTTACTATCCACAATTGGTTACCGATGGGGGGGGGGGGGGGTCTTCCAGTCCTTACTATCCACAATTGGTTACCGGCACGGAGTGAGGGAGAGGGGGTCTTCCAGTCCTTACTATCCACAATTGGTTACCGGCACGGAGGGAGGGAGAGGGGGGTCTTCCAGTCCTTACTATCCACAATTGGTTACCGGCACGGAGGGAGGGAGAGGGGGTCTTCCAGTCCTTACTATCCACAATTGGTTACCGGCACGGAGGGAGGGAGAGGGGGTCTTCCAGTCCTTACTATCCACAATTGGTTACCGGCACGGAGGGAGGGAGAGGGGGTCTTCCAGTCCTTACTATCCACAATTGGTTACCGGCACGGAGGGAGGGAGAGGGGGTCTTCCAGTCCTTACTATCCACAATTGGTTACCGGCACGGAGGGAGGGAGAGGGGGTCTTCCAGTCCTTACTATCCACAATTGGTTACCGGCACGGAGGGAGGGAGAGGGGTCTTCCAGTCCTTACTATCCACAATTGGTTACCGGCACGGAGGGAGGGAGAGGGGGTCTTCCAGTCCTTACTACCCACAATTGGTTACCGGCACGGAGGGAGGGAGAGGGAGTCTTCCAGTCCTTACTATCCACAATTGGTTACCGGCACGGAGGGAGGGAGAGGGGTCTTCCAGTCCTTACTATCCACAATTGGTTGTCGATGGGAGGGAGAGGGGGGTCTTCCCAGTCCTTACTATCCACAATTGGTTACCGGCACGGAGGGAGGGAGAGGGGGTCTTCCAGTCCTTACTATCCACAATTGGTTACCGGCACGGAGGGAGGGAGAGGGGGTCTTCCAGTCCTTACTATCCACAATTGGTTACCGGCACGGAGGGAGGGAGAGGGGGTCTTCCAGTCCTTACTACCCACAATTGGTTACCGGCACGGAGGGAGGGAGAGGGAGTCTTCCAGTCCTTACTATCCACAATTGGTTACCGGCACGGAGGGAGGGAGAGGGGGGTCTTCCAGTCCTTACTATCCACAATTGGTTACCGATGGGAGGGAGAGGGGGTCTTCCAGTCCTTACTATCCACAATTGGTTACCGATGGGGGGGGGGGGGTCTTCCAGTCCTTACTATCCACAATTGGTCACCGATGGGGGGGGGGGTCTTCAGTCCTTACTATCCACAATTGGTCACCGATGGGGGGGGGGGGGGTCTTCCAGTCCTTACTATCCACAATTGGTCACCGATGGGGGAGGGGGGGGGGGGGGGTCTTCCAGTCCTTACTATCCACAATTGGTTACCGGTACGGAGGGAGGGAGAGGGGGTCTTTCAGTCCTTACTATCCACAATTGGTTACCGGCACAGAGGGAGGGAGAGGGGGTCTTCCAGTCCTTACTATCCACAATTGGTTACCGGCACGGAGGGAGGGAGAGGGGGTCTTCCAATCCTTACTATCCACAATTGGTCACCGATGGGGGGGGGGGGGGTCTTCCAGTCCTTACTATCCACAATTGGTCACCGGCACGGAGGGAGGGAGAGGGGGTCTTCCAGTACTTACTATCCACAATTGGTTACCGGCACGGAGGGAGGGAGAGGGGGTCTTCCAGTCCTTACTATCCACAATTGGTCACCGATGGGGGGGGGGGGGGGGTCTTCCAGTCCTTACTATCCACAATTGGTTACCGGCACGGAGGGAGGGAGAGGGGGTCTTCCAGTCCTTACTATCCACAATGGTTACCGGCACGGAGGGAGGGAGAGGGGGTCTTCCAGTCCTTACTATCCACAATTGGTTACCGGCACGGAGGGAGGGAGAGGGGGTCTTCCAGTCCTTACTATCCACAATTGGTTACCGATGGGGGGGGGGGGTCTTCCAGTCCTTACTATCCACAATTGGTTACCGGCACGGAGTGAGGGAGAGGGGGTCTTCCAGTCCTTACTATCCACAATTGGTTACCGGCACGGAGGGAGGGAGAGGGGGTCTTCCAGTCCTTACTATCCACAATTGGTTACCGGCACGGAGGGAGGGAGAGGGGGTCTTCCAGTCCTTACTACCCACAATTGGTTACCGGCACGGAGGGAGGGAGAGGGAGTCTTCCAGTCCTTACTATCCACAATTGGTTACCGGCACGGAGGGAGGGAGAGGTCCTTACTATCCACAATTGGTTACCGATGGGAGGGAGAGGGGGTCTTCCAGTCCTTACTATCCACAATTGGTTACCGGCACGGAGGGAGGAGAGGGGGTCTTCCAGTCCTTACTATCCACAATTGGTTACCGGCACGGAGGGAGGGAGAGGGGGTCTTCCAGTCCTTACTATCCACAATTGGTTACCGGCACGGAGGGAGGGAGAGGGGGTCTTCCAGTCCTTACTACCCACAATTGGTTACCGGCACGGAGGGAGGGAGAGGGAGTCTTCCAGTCCTTACTATCCACAATTGGTTACCGGCACGGAGGGAGGGAGAGGGGGTCTTCCAGTCCTTACTATCCACAATTGGTTACCGATGGGAGGGAGAGGGGGGTCTTCCAGTCCTTACTATCCACAATTGGTTACCGATGGGGGGGGGGTCTTCCAGTCCTTACTATCCACAATTGGTCACCGATGGGGGGGGGGGGGTCTTCCAGTCCTTACTATCCACAATTGGTCACCGATGGGGGGGGGGGGGGGTCTTCCAGTCCTTACTATCCACAATTGGTCACCGATGGGGGAGGGGGGGGGGGTCTTCCAGTCCTTACTATCCACAATTGGTTACCGGTACGGAGGGAGGGAGAGGGGGTCTTTCAGTCCTTACTATCCACAATTGGTTACCGGCACAGAGGGAGGGAGAGGGGGTCTTCCAGTCCTTGCTATCCACAATTGGTTACCGGCACGGAGGGAGGGAGAGGGGGTCTTCCAATCCTTACTATCCACAATTGGTCACCGATGGGGGGGGGGGGGGGGGGGGGTCTTCCAGTCCTTACTATCCACAATTGGTCACCGGCACGGAGGGAGGGAGAGGGGGTCTTCCAGTACTTACTATCCACAATTGGTTACCGGCACGGAGGGAGGGAGAGGGGGTCTTCCAGTCCTTACTATCCACAATTGGTCACCGATGGGGGGGGGGGGGGGGGTCTTCCAGTCCTTACTATCCACAATTGGTTACCGGCACGGAGGGGAGGGAGAGGGGTCTTCCAGTCCTTACTATCCACAATTGGTTACCGGCACGGAGGGAGGGAGAGGGGGTCTTCCAGTCCTTACTATCCACAATTGGTCACCGGCACGGAGGGGAGGGAGAGGGGGTCTTCCAGTCCTTACTATCCACAATTGGTTACCGGCACGGAGGGAGGGGAGAGGGGGTCTTCCAGTCCTTACTATCCACAATTGGTTACCGGCACGGAGGGAGGGAGAGGGGGTCTTCCAGTCCTTACTATCCACAATTGGTTACCGGCACGGAGGGAGGGAGAGGGGGTCTTCTTCCAGTCTTCACTATCCACAATTGGTCACCGATGGGGGGGGGGGGGGGGGTCTTCTAGTCCTTACTATCCACAATTGGTTACCGGCACGGAGGGAGGGAGAGGGGGTCTTCCAGTCCTTACTATCCACAATTGGTCACCGATGGGGGGGGGGGGGGGGGTCTTCCAGTCCTTACTATCCACAATTGGTCACCGGCACGGAGGGAGGGAGAGGGGGTCTTCCAGTCCTTACTATCCACAATTGGTTACCGGCACGGAGGGAGGGAGAGGGGGTCTTCCAGTCCTTACTATCCACAATTGGTTACCGGCACGGAGGGAGGGAGAGGGGGTCTTCCAGTCCTTGCTATCCACAATTGGTTACCGGCACGGAGGGAGGGAGAGGGGGGGTCTTTCAGTCCTTACTATCCACAATTGGTCACCGGCACGGAGGGAGGTAGAGGGGGTCTTCCAGTCCTTACTATCCACAATTGGTTACCGGCACGGAGGGAGGGAGAGGGGGTCTTCCAGTCCTTACTATCCACAATTGGTTACCGGCACGGAGGGAGGGAGAGGGGAGTCTTCCAGTCCTTACTATCCACAATTGGTTACCGGCACGGAGGGAGGGAGAGGGGGTCTTCCAGTCCTTACTATCCACAATTGGTTACCGGCACGGAGGGAGGGAGGAGGGGGGTCTTCCAGTCCTTACTATCCACAATTGGTTTACCGGCACGGAGGGAGGGAGAGAGGGGGGTCTTCCAGTCCTTACTATCCACAATTGGTCACCGGCACGGAGGGAGGGAGAGGGGGGTCTTCCAGTCCTTACTATCCACAATTGGTTACCGGCACGGAGGGAGGGAGAGGGGGTCTTCCAGTCCTTACTATCCACAATTGGTTACCGGCACGGAGGGAGGGAGAGGGGGTCTTCCAGTCCTTACTATCACAATTGGTTACCGATGGGGGGGGGGGGGGGTCTTCCAGTCCTTACTATCCACAATTGGTCACCGGCACGGAGGGAGGGAGAGGGGGTCTTCCAGTCCTTACTATCCACAATTGGTTACCGGCACGGAGAGAGGGAGAGGGGGTCTTCCAGTCCTTACTATCCACAATTGGTCACCGGCACGGAGGGAGGGAGAGGGGGTCTTCCAGTCCTTACTATCCACAATTGTCACCGGCACGGAGGGAGGGAGAGGGGGTCTTCCAGTCCTTACTATCCACAATTGGTTACCGGCACGGAGGGAGGGAGAGGGGGTCTTCCAGTCCTTACTATCCACAATTGGTCACCTGCACGGAGGGAGGGAGAGGGGGGTCTTCCAGTCCTTACTATCCACAATTGGTTACCGGCACGGAGGGAGGGAGAGGGGGTCTTCCAGTCCTTACTATCCACAATTGGTTACCGGCACGGATTGAGGGAGAGGGGGTCTTCCAGTCCTTACTATCCACAATTGGTCACCGATGTATTACGCTGAGTGACCTTCCTTTTGTATGTTGCCCTGTTTGTTACCGGTGTTTTGCAGAGTATTGTCGACAGGGAGTGTAATTTTCACTGTGATGGTGATGGTGTGTCATTGCACTTTGGTGGTTCAGGGCCAGCAGCGGCGGCTGCTGGGTAACGCTCAGCTGCCGCGCAGCTCTGCAGCAGCAGGCGGGACACGCATGTATGTATGTATGTATGTATTTACATTCCTGAGCATCCACAGTTGGCGTGGCGATTACCGCTCAGAGTCTGTGTCAGGTTGGCAGCATACAGGCAAAGTTCAACAAATACACCATCACACGGCACATTCATACTGCTCACAGAGCACTCAGACTCGTCACGTTCGGAATATCGCGTTGGTGGCACGGTACCAATGCCAGGCATACACGAACTACGCGGCGAAACTAGGGCAGAGTCACATATACCACGCTCAGATTCTCTGAACAAATCTGGCTTTGGAGGCGCGAGCAAATCTGGTGGGGGGCAGCTGCACAAGCTCGCGGGGGAGGGTGTTCAGTAACGTCGCGGCACGATATGCAAAACGACGCTTGCCGGTTTCTAATCGGGGCCGAGGGAGATGGAAAAGGTGGTCCTGACGGGTAGATCTCGCTCTGGCATCGGAATTTGATGTAAACATGGATGCCAGAACCTCGGGTTCTCCACGCTGTATGGCTTTGTGGGCGGTGACCAGGGTTTGGAAGTCAGCCATGGTTTTGGGAGTCATCCAGCGGAGTTGGTCACGGAGATCAGAGACGTGGTCGAATTTGCGGCGGCCGAAAATAACTAGCTGCGAAATTTAGAATTTTCTGAATCCGATCAAAGTTCTTTTGAGATCCGTTGCCATATACTGTGAGGCAGTATTGGACGCGCGACATGACGAGTGATATTACCAAAATTTTGATGACACCGTCGGGGATGTAATGACGAATTTGGGAGAGACCGATTAGTAGGCCCGTACAGCGGCAGCTGAGGTCCGATACGCCGGCCCGGCGGGGACCGCCGGGCCGGCGGTCCCGGCACCGATCACTTTACCGCGCACCCGGCACCCGGCACCGATCATTTTACATCTTGACGCTTTGACTAACCTTTTAACAGCTTCCCGCTAACGCTGGCGAAGGGTGACGTTGACCTATACATCCACGGATGCATGCTATTTATGTGATTGAGCATGACTTTGCATTATTTATTGCGGTAACCCCTAATTATATCCCCAGTATAATGTCTTGGTGTTTTACAATTTACATGTTTCATCTTCCATGCGTCAGTAGCAATGGCGATTTCTATGTTGCCTCTCTGTTCCTGACTCTACCTCAGTCCTCTTCTAGCCCGCTCCTGAGTTCCGGCACCTCCGTAGCACTGTTGCCTCTGCCCACTCTGCCTCGCTCTTCCTCGCTCTTCCTCGCTCTTCCTCGCTCTTCCTCGCTCTTCCTCGCTCTGCCTCGCTCTGCCTCGCTCTGCCTCGCTCTGCCTCGCTCTGCCTCGCTCTGCCTCGCTCTGCCTCGCTCTGCCTCGCTCTGCCTCGCTCTGCCTCGCTCTGCCTCGCTCTGCCTCGCTCTGCCTCGCTCTGTCGTGCCGTGTTCCGCCCCTCTGTCTCACCTTCCCGCCCCTGTCCTGTCCTGTCCTGTCCTGTCCTGTCCTGTCCTGTCCTGTCCTGTCCTGTCCTGTCCTGTCCTGTCCTGTCCTGTCCTGTCCTGTCCTGTCCTGTCCTGTCCTGTCCCGTCCCGTCCCGTCCTGTCCCGTCCCGTCCCGTCCCGTCCCGTCCCGTCCCGTCCCGTCCCGTCCCGTCCTGTCCTGTCCTGTCCTGTCCTGTCCTGTCCTGTCCTGTCCTGTCCTGTCCTGTCCTGTCCTGTCCTGTCCTGTCCTGTCCCGCCCCGCCCCACCCCACCCCGCCACGCCCCGCCCCACCGTGTCCCATCCTGCCCTACCCTGCCCCACCCCACCCCGCCCCGCCCCGCGCCACTGTGCCGGCCGCCCCCGTGACCCCTCCCCGCCGGGCCGGCAGCGTCGACCGGCCAGCGGACCCCGTCGCCGCGGATTCGCCACTCCTCCAGCTCGGCGTTCTCGTTCTCCGAGTCGCGGCGCGCCAGCGGCATCGGGTTCTATGACGACAGCATCATTACGCTGAAGGGCCACGGCACCGTCGTGGAGTGTGTCGACTGGTCACCGGATGGCAACTGCCTGCTCTCCGGCGGCGACAACGGCGGCGTCAAGGTCAGTCTCCTCCATATCACCGGGCACTTACGGCGCCCTAAAGCACCACAGGTCAGTACAGTGTCCTGGCATTGGGAAATTTTGGGTGGAAAATGACACTCTATGGATACCATTTTTCCACTCTTTTTCCTGAGTTTTACTGTGAATTTTCCACTCCTTATTTTAAAATGTATTGGAAAATTGGAAACCTGATACTGATTTATGGATGTAATGATAGGGACAGCCTGTGGACGAAAAGACAGGTACAAATTGGCATAGGTAATAACTAATTTTGGTGAGCAGGTAATTGAGTGATACAGCCTGGTACATATGCTTTTTGGTTGAATTTTCCACTCTTTATACTCATTTTTAGTCAGAATTTTCCACTCCGCACCCCAGCTCCAAAGCATTTCTAGGAGCCTGGGTCAGTCCCGACTCCCGGTCCCCGGGGACGGCGAGGGTGGCACCGCCACCTCCACGCTGCCGAGCGGTACGCTCAGCTCGGGGTTCGGGCATGGCTTCCAACTGGAATCGTCGCTTTCCCATTGCTGTCGTGGAATGCTGCTTTTCTGGCCGGAGAGCGGGATCGCGCCGTAGGAAGTTGTGTCGTGTCGGGTGGTGCTTTCGTAATGTGTGTTGCTCGGTTATCATGGTCCACTGTGACGTCAGCTGTAATCGGCGATACTCCGCCCTTTGACCGCTGACCGCTGCAACCCCGCGGCCGTCGCAGCGGTTGTGCTTTGTTCGTTGCCCCCCCCCCCCCCCTGTCGCGGCTGTGGCCGTGCCGTGACCACTGCCCCCCCCCCCCCCCCCCCGGCAGATGTGGGACCAGTTCGGTGAGGAGGTGCACGACCTGCCGTCGGCGCACGAGAAGAACGTGACGTGCTGCTCGTTTTCTCCGGACAGCAGCTACTTCGCCACGGGCTCGGCGGACGGCCGGGTGCGGCTGTGGCAGACCTCGAACGCCGCGCCGCTCTACACCTTCAGCCAGCACAACCTGCGCGTCACCTCACTCAGTCTCAGCAGGGGTGAGTCGTGGTGAACCGGCGCCGCCGGATCACCTGCTGTCGTCGTGAGAGTTGGTGGAGAGCGCGCCGTGGTGTATTAGCCCACTGGATTCGGTTTTGATGTGATAATCATTGACCTATATAAGTATAGACGAACTACTCCAGCTGTTGCGCCGCCCGGCAGCCGTTCCCGGTTGAAGCGACACTAGCGCCGCAGCGGAGAAGGCATGAGTTAGCGCGGCAATGCTTTTGCTATTGCGGAGAGGCGATATTTGACGATAATTACCGTGAACGTTCAGGCTGAATATTTGTATTCCATGTTATTAATTATGAATGTCTCTAAGTACTCAAACATTTTCCAGTGCGCTACCTCACGCAGTTTTTGAGTTACAGGCCGGCAAATATCGCCCTTCCGCCATATCAAATGCATTGCCGCGCTAACTCAATCTCTTCTCCGCTGCGGCGCTAGTGTCGCCTAGCGGGAACGGCTGCCGGGCGGAGTAGTTCGTCTATACCTATATATGGCAATGGTGATAATGCGGTGCTTTCCTGCGGTGGAGCGCTGGGGCCTACGGCCTGAAACCCTCCTCCTGGAGCAGACGAATCCTCCACAGACTGCAATAGTGAACGCCGTGTACTAAACTGGTCACCGATTATCAAAGCTGTCACTGTAGCCACGTGGCTGTGGTTGACGCCCAAGTCCAGAGCGTCAGCATTCTCTTTACTCTGTTTAACGCGAGCCTAGCATCACATCGAAGTGCTGTAACACAGACCCGTCTTACTATAATGACGCTTCGTGGTTCGTCCAGGCGTAATCAACTCGAGGCGTCGCTCATTGTTGGCCTACGAAACGGACGGAGCGCTGCGCAGGAACATCTGTCGGCAGCTATCGACAGGGCTTAGAGCCGACAAAGGTTACAAATACACGTACTAACCTGGTGGCGGAAGGGCAAAACGCTTCGCTTTCGCATGGCTGATGTCACTTAAATTAGATGGTAACATCTGGGGGTTTAGGGAAACAGGAAAAAATTGCACCAAGCTTTCGCTGTAAAAGTCGCCAAGCCACGCTGCATTTTTCTCGGTCGCACACAGTTGCATAGTACTGAGCCACGCTGGAAATTCACTCGATTTTATACGAGCAGCTGCCACGCCGTGAGTTCAGTTTGGCACTCTCATACTTGTCTTCTGCCCATGCACTTATCAGTGTCGCAAAGTTTGTCTGGCATTATTTGTTCTATTTCGCTCGCCAACGCAAACATGCTTATTTCTCTTTAAGAAATGTTTGCTTTCGCTTGTCTTTGTGTATATTATTTTTCTATATTTTGAAGATGATTTTGAAGATAGTGTATTCTGTCGGCGAATATTGGGGTGCACTCATGTGGTGTATTCACCCTTGTCTTGTTCTTCTATATAAGGCTGCTGTAGCACTTCTATTGCGGTTGACCTAACATTTTTTTTTTTTTAGTTAAAGTTTCTTGCATCTAAGAATCAAATGGCTCAGATCTTCTCTTTCCTTTCTACATAAATCACAAGTATTCTCATCATTCTGGTGGGGTTTCACACGCGCACCACATCGAGGGGAGCAGCGGCGACTGGCGCCGTGCTCACGCATCACGAGGGGGGTCCCGGCGGGCCATGCTCACTGCCCGGGAGGGCAGCTTCGCAGGCACACACCGGGAGACGAGGGGGGGGGGGGGCAACTTGATCCATCTTTCTTGGCATTCCATTCACACTCAATCAGTGTCCTTTTCTTGCTTGCCATTATTTGTAAATATTATATTTGTTATTTTCCATTACTTTTGTTTCTTCGTTAAAGAGAAAGACTCTTAAAACCTTTTCTTGTTCTTCTATATAAGGCTGACGTAGCACTTCTATTGTTGACCTAACATCTTTTAGTTTCTCGCATCTAAGAATCAAATGGCCCAGATCTTCTCTTTCCTTTCTACATAAATCACAAGTATTCTCATAATTATCAAACCTCCTGTCATTCAATTTCAAAGTGTTTGATCTAGCTTGGTATAAGCATATAGACGCTTCAGTGTTATCATATATTGGCTCTTCTTGTACTGCTTCTTTGATCCTTTTGTATAACAACAAGCTAGTTTTTTGTTCTAATTCATCTTCCCATTTCTGCTGGTCCCATTTCTGTATTTATCACTATTGGGCGGACATCATGTACGAATTACGATGCGCCAGGATAGCCGACAAAATACTGAAGCCAAATATGTTCAAGGAAAGCGTACGCTTTTGAATTGTCCACTGAGGCATACAAAACAATCAAGAGCTGTAAAGAGCGGGCAAGACAGGCATAGTTATAGTCCCGTATAGTTATAGTCCTCCTTATAGTCCCGTACTAACACGTGCAGGTACAAGTAGTTTTGCAAACAAAACCACAACATATTTTTGTCTTAAGAACACGTTACATTTTTGTATATAATAAATTTAGTCCGAATGTTTTTCAATGGATGGATTTCAGAGGTCAGGCCCCGCGCTAAGCAGCATGGTCGACGGTGAATCATAAGTAGGTATAACTAAACCATTACCCTAACAACCTCGACAACGTAACAACCTCACCCAAACAAATAATAACCTGAACAGTCGAACAACGTCAACTATCAACTCAGTTTCTGAAATTTAGAACCCCTGACCCACTGGAATTACAAGTTTGTATTTGCAAACATTTCCTCACTTCCGTCAACCTTTGAGAAATAGAACATGTGCAATTGCAAACATTTTTACAAACAATATCTTTGTAAACTAGTTATCAAATAGTAAATTGAGATTTACTGCCTTGGAGTTTTGTGAAATCCAAACTACAAACATGTGTACAAATTATTTGTAATAAAGAAATTATTTGTAATTACAAACTTTTTTGCTTTGTGGAATTGGCCTCGGGTCATAGCGATGATTCAGCAAAATTGAAAAGAACGCGTGCTATACTGGCAGCAATAGATCCCCCATCTTAAAAGGTAACCAATAAGGCACACATCTGTGTAGCGCCCCGCCTCCGTCTGACCCACGCCATGCATGCACTCACTAGTATTTGGAGGGAGACAAAGGCATACAACTTGAATACAAGGAAGAGTGAATGCAAGGCAAAAATGTAAATGACTATTATTGTAATGAGTTATTTAACTTTGGCTTCAATCCACGTGTGGCCCAACCGGCTAATGACTCCTCTGAACAAGTTATGATTGCGTCAATTGTACGATATGTCAACTTAAACCAGATGAATTCTGCCTATTATGAAGACTTGGACCCTGGTCGGTTGTGAGATCCTGACCTCTGGAAATACATCAACTGTAAGAAAGGTTATGTATTCATCTCGCAGATGCTCACAAACCAAAGGCTGTCAGATCCTCGTTTTTTCTTGATGGCCTCTGATCGAAGTTTCGCGAAATAATTGCGTTCGCATTTTCTGCGCTCGGTTTATTTTCGATAGCTTTCTTTATTATATTGTCGAGGCTTTTTGCTGCACCGTCGCGTTTCATTTTCGTGTCTAGCAATAGCGTTGTAAATGTTGATGTTGCCCTGTGGGGCATTCCACGACATTTAGACAATTTTTCCCCCCAATTTTCACCCTCATCTCTCACTTTTTGTTCAAAATTGGTCCATAGGGTTATCTTGGATCCTGAATTCAGCTGTGGCAATATTAGCTCGATCTGACCTCAGGTTTGCGAGTTATAGTCTCGGGCGTTTTGACAATGTCACGCTGCAGAGGTATTTTTGGAGGCCAAAATAACGCATTTGACTTAACCAAATATCAGAAAGACTTGTGGGGCTGAATTCGCAATGAAACAGAGATTATATTTCTGGGCTTTCTTGCGTGACCTTGAATGACCTTGAAACCGTGACCTCGTGACCTTTTTTTCATTGAGGGGGAGGCCAAGGGGGAGGGGTAACGGGCGGATATCTCAGCTACCATTGCAGCTAGAGACACGATTTTTGGTATACACATTGTCAGGGTAACTAGTAACACCACGCAACCATCCGGCGTGGTCCAAAACGGATCGAATGGTGAAGACTCCGCCCAAATCGGTCCCATAGGTTCGGAGCATGACGTCGTCGGCAACGATTTTTGGCGGTTTTGGTAAAACATTGGAATTTTGGTTCACTTAGATTGGACCAAAGTGGATAAAACTAAATATGGCGCCGTTTTAGACCACGCCGGATCGAATGGTGAAAACCCCGCCCAAATTGGTCCCATAGTTTTGGAGTATGACGTTGTCGGCAGAAATTTGTGGCGGTTTTGGTCCAATTTGGTCCACTTAGGTTAGACTAAAGTGGATACAACTCATATTAGCACTGCTTTGGACCACGCCGGATCGAATGGCGAAGACCCCACCCAAATCGGTCCCATAGGTTCGCAGATATTCGCCCGTTACCCCTCCCCTTGGGGGCAATTCGAAAACACGCACGTATATCGACGGAAAATATGGAAATTAGAGGAAAAACGCACGGTCACGAGGTCACGGGGTCAAGGTCATTCAAGGTCACGCAACATAGCCCAAAAATAGAATCTCCGTTTCATTGCGAATTCAGCCATAGAAGTCTTTTTGACATTTGGTTATGTCAAGTGCACTATTTCGGCCTCCAAAAATACCTATGCAGCGTGACCTTGCCAAAATGCCCGAGACTATAACTCGAAAACCTGAGGTCGGTTCGAGCTAATATTGCCACAGCTGAATTCAGGACCCAAAATAACCCCATAGACCAATTTTGGACAAGAAGTGAGAGATGAGGGGTATTTCGACTTGTCGAAATGTCGTGGAATGCCCCCTGTGTTTCCGTGCACGTCTCCAAGCTTCCGTCGATCCCCGCTTGGTGTCCGACGAGCTCAGCGCTCAGCGTGCCTTCCACCGGTGGTCGTCTGTCTCTGTCTGTCTGTCTGTCTGTCTGTCTGTCTGTCTGTCTGTCTGTCTGTCTGTCTGTCTGTCTGTCTGTCTGTCTGTCTGTCTGTCTGTCTGTCTGTCTGTCTGTCTGTCTGTCTGTCTGTCTGTCTGTCTGTCTGTCTGTCTGTCTGTCTGTCTGTCTGTCTGTCTGTCTGTCTGTCTGTCTGTCTGTCTGTCTGTCTGTCTGTCTGTCTGTCTGTCTGTCTGTCTGTCTGTCTGTCTGTCTGTCTGTCTGTCTGTCTGTCTGTCTGTCTGTATGTCGGTCTGTCGGTCTGTCTGTCTGTATGTCGGTCTGTCGGTCTGTCGGTCTGTCGGTCTGTCGGTCTGTCTGTCTGTCTGTCTGTCTGTCTGTCTGTCTGTCTGTCTGTCTGTCTGTCTGTCTGTCTGTCTGTCTGTCTGTCTGTCTGTCTGTCTGTCTGTCTGTCTGTCTGTCTGTCTGTCTGCCTGTCTGCCTGTCTGCCTGTCTGCCTGTCTGCCTGTCTGCCTGTCTGCCTGTCTGCCTGTCTGCCTGTCTGCCTGTCTGCCTGTCTGCCTGTCTGCCTGTCTGCCTGTCTGCCTGTCTGCCTGTCTGCCTGTCTGCCTGTCTGCCTGTCTGCCTGTCTGCCTGTCTGCCTGTCTGCCTGTCTGCCTGTCTGCCTGTCTGCCTGTCTGCCTGTCTGCCTGTCTGCCTGTCTGCCTGTCTGCCTGTCTGCCTGTCTGCCTGTCTGCCTGTCTGCCTGTCTGCCTGTCTGCCTGTCTGCCTGTCTGCCTGTCTGCCTGTCTGCCTGTCTGCCTGTCTGCCTGTCTGCCTGTCTGCCTGCCTGTCTGCCTGTCTGCCTGTCTGCCTGTCTGCCTGTCTGCCTGTCTGCCTGTCTGCCTGTCTGCCTGTCTGCCTGTCTGCCTGTCTGCCTGTCTGCCTGTCTGCCTGTCTGCCTGTCTGCCTGTCTGCCTGTCTGCCTGTCTGCCTGTCTGCCTGTCTGCCTGTCTGCCTGTCTGCCTGTCTGCCTGTCTGCCTGTCTGCCTGTCTGCCTGTCTGCCTGTCTGCCTGTCTGCCTGTCTGCCTGTCTGCCTGTCTGCCTGTCTGCCTGTCTGCCTGTCTGTCTGTCTGTCTGCCTGTCTGCCTGTCTGCCTGTCTGCCTGTCTGCCTGTCTGCCTGTCTGCCTGTCTGCCTGTCTGCCTGTCTGCCTGTCTGCCTGTCTGCCTGTCTGCCTGTCTGCCTGTCTGCCTGTCTGCCTGCCTGCCTGTCTGCCTGTC
>JAXIVJ010004661.1:0-10000 GCA_036785665.1 Chirona hameri | reverse complement strand
CGAAACCCTGCATTTTGCCCAAGTGTCGGGTGTAAGATGCACAATATGTGAAAATGACTGGGGAAATTCTTGTTGATAAAAAATGTCCGTTAAGTGTCGTACGCACATTATCCGATACTGATGTCAGCGTGACTCTGGCTCCACTTGACAAGTGAACATTGTCCACTTTGTCCACTTTGTCCACTTTGTCCACTTTGTCCACTTTGTCCACTTTGTCCACTTTGTCCACTTTGTCCACTTTGTCCACTTTGTCCACTTTGTCCACTTTGTCCACTTTGTCCACTTTGTCCACTTTGTCCACTTTGTCCACTTTGTCCACTTTGTCCACTTTGTCCACTTTGTCCACTTTGTCCACTTTGTCCACTTTGTCCACTTTGTCCACTTTGTCCACTTTGTCCACTTTGTCCACTTTGTCCACTTTGTCCACTTTGTCCACTTTGTCCACTTTGTCCACTTTGTCCACTTTGTCCACTTTGTCCACTTTGTCCACTTTGTCCACTTTGTCCACTTTGTCCACTTTGTCCACTTTGTCCACTTTGTCCACTTTGTCCACTTTGTACACTTTGTCCACTTTGTCCACTTTGTCCACTTTGTCCACTTTGTCCACTTTGTCCACTTTGTCCACTTTGTCCACTTTGTCCACTTTGTCCACTTTGTCCACTTTGTCCACTTTGTCCACTTTGTCCACTTTGTCCACTTTGTCCACTTTGTCCACTTTGTCCACTTTGTCCACTTTGTCCACTTTGTCCACTTTGTCCACTTTGTCCACTTTGTCCACTTTGTCCACTTTGTCCACTTTGTCCACTTTGTCCACTTTGTCCACTTTGTCCACTTTGTCCACTTTGTCCACTTTGTCCACTTTGTCCACTTTGTCCACTTTGGACATTGTCAAGTGCCGCCATCATGTATCAGTTTGGTATTGAAGAGCTCGTCCTATGGTTTGCTCGTGCTTCGTAGTACTATGGACGGTCGTGTTGCCAGATGGACTTTCCTTCCTTTCAATAACCAGAAATGTATTACAATCTTCAAACCTCCCTTTTAGCTGTCTTAGCTGGTCTTAGTGCCGTAATAATGGTATGTTTGGACATTCGAAGCCAAAACTGTACCATCAAATGTGTTTAAATTGCTGTTATTCCCGCCTTCAGACGAAGGTGCGTGGCCTTTTTGTCGGTACTGTACCTGACACCATTTGAAATTGAATGACGGATGCATGGTGGTGGATGGACGCAGCAAGCTGAAATCAAGCATGACACGCATGTTCAGTTATGCCTGATGTAAAGATCAGCACATTTAACGTTCGCGGGTTACGGAACGCTATCAAGCGACGGACAGTTTTTCGATATTTTTATCAGCATTACCCAAATCACATAGTAGTCTTACAGGAAACGCATTCTGTCGCTCGAGATGTACCGTATTGGCAGGCCGAATGGGGAGGTCAAATTATATTTAGTCATGGTTTAGGATGCAATGAGTGTGGGGTGGCTGTAATGCTTCCCAGGTCAGTGCAGGGGATATGCACGGCGAGCGAGAGGTTTTGCGACGGCGATGGTAGGATGGCTGTTGTTGACTTGAAGTATGAGAAGTTCCAATTGAAACTAGTTGCTGTCTATGCACCCACACAGGGTCACACGCGACAGCAATCGGAATTTTATAAGCTACTGAGATGCAAAATTGAGGACATGACGCAAATGGAGCATAATTATTTGATTATATGCGGGGACATGAACGTACAGCTGAGTCACCGGGACACTACGAATAGTAGGTTTCGCTTATCTTCAGCGGCGAGCATATTAAATGAGATAGTTCAGCATTACAGTCGTATAGATACTTGGCGCAAAAAGTATCCCGAGCTAAGGCGGTACACATGGCGACGATTAGCACCTTTGCAGCAATCTAGAATATATTATATTTTTGCAAGTGAATATCTAAATAGCAATCATTTAGTAAGAAGAGTTGAAATAAAACCTGGCATCCATAGCGATCACAGCTCGGTTAACATAGAAATCACTCTTTTTTTGGGCGACAAAGGACCCGGGCTGTATCGCTTCCGGAGCGATTTGTTACAGGACGCTACATTTATAGAATCCGCTAGAGCTGAAATTCAGAAGGCGGCACGGGGAGAGGAAATTTATAATGCAGTGGAGGATTGGGGGTTAAAATTGGAAATAGTATTAAGCCAAATTAGGGTATGCAGCATAAAAAGGAGTAAGCTAATTGCCACACAAAAACGAGAAGAAAACACAATAGCGCATAGACAGTTGGAAAGATATGAAATTGAAATGTCAAACAATCCCAGTGACGAGGTTCTAAAACATTACGAGGAGTCTAAGCGTCGCGTAAATGAAATAGAGGATGAGAAGGGCAAAAGGGCTATGATGTATTCAGGCGCAAGGTGGATGGAACAGGGCGAAAGACCCACAAAATATTTATTTAACTTGTGCGCCAGTAGAAATATGAAGAAGCAGATAAATGTACTGCAATCTGAAAACGATGAGCTTATTACGGGAAACGTAGGAATTCTGGAGTATTGCAAAAAAAACTTTCAAAAGGTGTACACTTCCAGCGCTTGTACAGGAGCAGGTGACGAAGGCCCGACATGTGACAGGTTCCTCGGGGTAACTGATTGTCCTAGGCTAAATGAGGCCGATAGAGATGTCTGCGATGCACCACTGACAGGAGCTGAATGTAAAACGGCCTTGGACGGAATGATGAACAATAAAGCACCATCAACTTCTGGCTTCTCTAAAGAATTCTTTCAATTTTTCTGGACAGAACTGGAATTAATCGTGCTCAATGCCATACATCAGGCAAGGGAGCAGGACCAATTTTGCATAACTCAACGTAGGGGCGTGGTAACGTTAATTCCTAAAAAGGGTGACCAAAAGCTAATAAGGAATAAACGCGCCATATGCCTATTAGATACTGTATATAAAATAACGGCCAAGGCCATGGCAAATCGTTTGATGCTGGTAATGGATAAATTGATTGCGGCTGACCAAACTGGGTCTATTCGTGGAAGGTACATTGGGACCAATTTGCGCACAGTGGACGATATCATTCAATACTGTGAAATGGACAAGCTGAGCGGCATTGTAATGGCGCTGGATTTCCAGAACGCTTTTAATACGGTGGAACACACCTTTGTGTATGACGTCTTAAGAAAGTTCAACTTCGGGAGTCATTTTCTGGAGTGGATAAGACTTCTACACAATGGTGCAGAATTAACAGTAATTAACCACGGCTACACATCCAGCTGGTTTAAACCATCCCGCGGGCTCCAACAGGGATGTCCGGCCTCTGCCCTTCTATTTGCGCTGGTGGTTGAAATTTTAGCCATTAAATTGCGCGCGACGACGACTGTAAAAGGCCTAACAATATCTGGATGTGAGTTTAGGATGTCGCAATATTGTGACGACACCACATTATTCGTCAGAGATTCGCCCTCTGCTGTTGAAGCCATCAAGATAATAGACGAGTTCGGCAATGTATCTGGTCTTCAGCTGAATTTGAACAAATGTCAGTATATGTGGATAGGAGAGAAAAGGCAATCAGAGGAATTGATCTGCGGTTCCGTTCCCGTCAAGCACCTTAAAATTTTAGGCGTACTGTTCAGTGCGGTGCAAGATTGCAGCGATGACAATATGCAAGCTATAATGATAAAAATACAAAACACTCTGAATCAATGGTGCCAGCGTGATTTGACCATAAAGGGGAGGATTACCATTGCCAAGTCCTTGGTCATTTCACAGTTGATTTACATTATGTCAGCAGCGCGGATAGAAAGAAAACACTTGTATGCAATTCAGAGCAAAATTATGAAGTTTTTGTGGAGGGGAAGACCACCAAAGGTCGCTCGGAAAACGCTATATCAAGGAATTGAGCAAGGGGGATTGAAAGTGCCAAACATTCTGGCAATATATAAAGCAATGAGAGCATCATGGGTGGGTACAATTATTGCAAATAATGAATTGGCGTTTGCCAAGGCATTCCAAAAAAGAAGTAAAATTTACGTTGGTGACATCACAAACATGGATTACAATAGGACATGGGTTAGCACGAGATTGATACCGGAATTTTATAAAGAAATGTTGCTTTGGTTTAGAGAGGCGGTGCCGATGACCGTACCCGAAAGTGGCAATGCCGTGCGAAAACAAATAATATGGTGTAACAAAGCGGTCTGCATAGATCGGAAAGTGATTCTTTATAAGTCACTTTATGACAATGGCATTACATTTATAGACGATTTTATTGACATTCGCGGTCACCTCTTTAGTCATCAAGTTTTTTTAGAGCGAAATCATCATGTGCGGATTGGCCCGCTTCGCTATATGAGCCTATTGAGGGCGATTCCGGCGGAGTGGAAACGGATGCTAGTAGGGAGCGCACCATTATCGACAGCTGAGAGGACCACACAACACAGGATTACACACAGATATTTTCCAACCAGACGTTTTGTATGCATAAGAGGTGTTCTCAATGATCCTTTCTGTGATGAATGTGGTGGAATTGAAACCATACAACATTATTTTGTAGATTGCCATGAAATAAGACTGTTTTGGAATGAACTAGTGGCGAAAATTAATCAGAAAATCAAACCATGTCATCGTTTTCATGCTAATGTAAATAATATAATATTTGGGGCCCTAAAAACTATGAGCGTGGTTAATCTTATTGTGATGATTGCGAAGCAATTCATTGTTAGTCGGCACTTTAAGGAAGAGCGGGTATGTTTAGACGATTTCATGCCGTTTTTGTCGCGATATTATGTCATGGAGAAAATAATTGCTATGAAAAAAGACAGAATGGATAAGTTTAAGGCAAAATGGAAACCATTCATAAATGAAGAACTCCAAATCAATATTTAAAAGAAAAGGTCTGCCTGCAGCAACCCTAAACCCTGGCGGGAGTGGGCGGGAGGGGTGTGTGGGAGAATGGTGGGGGGAGGGGGTGTAAACGAGCGTAAGCCGTACATTGATCGCGATTGTATTTATTAAAAAAAAATGTTCCGCTCTTAACGAATGCGGGGATGTGGGAAGCTGGCCATCATTGACTGGGGAGGGGAGCAGGCTGAGGGCTCTCCGCTGCTGGGGGGGGGGGGGGGGGGGGGGGGCGACTGATGGACGACTGCCACGGTTTCCTAGTGAACTATGCGTGCTCTGTCTGTGTCGCTAGATGTAGACTTCCATGGTTGTGCTTGCTTCGCAAAATGACGTCCACTTTCTCTGTTTATACCCGTGTGCTATCCGTGTATATGTGATGAACATATGTTAAATAAAAGTCTTATTATTTGAAGAAGAAGAAGAAAAATTGAAATTGAATGCCAACCTCTGGATCGGCCGTGTGACGTCCGTCAGTATCTCGTCACCTCCTGCCCTTCGCTGTGCCGTGGCCCTGTGGTCCTCGTCGCTGCCCTCTGCGCTGTCTCGCCGCTTTGTGACCCGCGTCCCGTCTTTGTCGCAGTCCGCCAGCTCCCTGCTGCTGCGCATAATGCGCTCTTCACCGCTGTACTCCTGCCTCCACCTCGCCCTGAAACATCATCTGTCTCTCCATCCCTCTCCCACTCTCCCTGTCCTGCACTACCTGTCTGCTCTCCCCCTCCGTAGTTCTCCCCTGTCCGTAGTTCTGCGCTGCCTCCCTCCTGATTCCTCCTGTCCTCCCGATACCTCCTGTCCTCCCGATGCCTCCTGTCCTCCCGATTCCTCCTGTCCTCCCGATGCCTCCTGTCATCTCGATGCCTCCTGTCATCTCGATGCCTCCTGTCCTCCGATGCCTCCTGTCCTCAGATGCCTCCTGTCCTCCGATGCCTCCTGTCCTCCGATGCCTCCTGTCCTCCGATGCCTCCTGTCCTCCCGATGCCTCCTGTACTCCCGATGCCTCCTGTCCTCCCGATTCCTCCTGTCCTCCCCATGCCTCCTGTCCTCCCGATACCTCCTGTCCTCCCGATACCTCATGTCCTCCCGATTCCTCCTGTCCTCCCGATGCCTTCTGTCCTCCCGATTCCTCCTGTCATCCCGATTCCTCCTGTCATCCCGATTCCTCCTGTCCTCCCATTCCTCTTGTCCTCCCGATGCCTCCTGTCCTCCCGATGCCTCCTGTCCTCCCGATTCCTCCTGTCCTCCCATTCCTCCTGTCCTCCCGATGCCTCCTGTCCTCCCGATACCTCCTGTCCTCCCGATACCTCCTGTCCTCCCGATGCCTCCTGTCCTCCCGATTCCTCCTGTCCTCCCGATGCCTCCTGTCCTCCCGAGGCCTCCTGTCCTCCCGATGCCTCCTGTCCTCCCATGCCTCCTGTCCTCCCCCTCCCTGTGGCTCAGTTGGTGTGGGGAGTGTGCCCGCGGTGACGGCAGTACCGATCTGTCTCTCGGTTGCAGGACCGGCCGGACGGTGAGCTGACGGTACGTTCTGGTGGGTTGTCGGGCCGCGCCGCGCCGCCGCCGCCGCCGCCTAACCCGCCCGCCACTGTAGCTCGGACCGTGCCTGTCTCTCTATCTCCCCCCCCCCCCCCCGCCCCCGCCACCCACACACACACGCTGTTCAGCTGGCTGGCTCGATCTGGCTGTCTCTCTGTCCCGGGCGGTGCGGGGCTCCCGGGTCTCTGTCCCGGGCGGTGCGGGGCTCCCGGGTCTCTGTCACTGCCGCGGTCGGTACCCGCTGGACTCCGCCCGGAGCCCGGCCGGGTGCTGCTGGCCTGCCGTCGCGTTCCCCACAGGCAGCGCGCGGCGGACCGGTGCGGCGTCTCGGCCGCGGCAGATGGGGCTGTGCCCGGAGCCCGGCCGGGTGCTGCTGGCCTGCCGTCGCGTCCCCTACATGCAGCGCGCGGCGGACCGGTGCGGCGTCTCGGCCGCGGCAGATGGGGCTGTGCTGTCTGCGGTGGCCTCCCGGCAGCTGGGGCCAAACCAGACACGATTTGTAGCAGGGCCCGCGCATGTGTGCTGTGCTGAGTAGTGTGCTGTGTTCGAACGCTGCCTTCGCTTGCACTCTGCTTACTTCAGCTTCATCACCTGGTGTTGGCTTACCGCATGCAACCGCTGCTCGCTTCGGATAACATTCAGCATGGCTTAATTTTTGTAGATTGCTTTTATGAGGGTATTTGTGCACATTTGTATCTGACATTTTTCTTTGAGGTAGGCTTTCTATTTGGCTGGTGCGTCAATTTTGTACGTGTTCTTCCAATCACGTCAATGTTAAGTTCAGCGCTATGTAATTGCTTCAGTCACTTGTGTCCTTGCCTCGAGTCACTTGTGCCCCTCCTATCTTGACCAAAAGCCACTGGCCGTTTCAGAGGCTCACCCGGTGCCCCCATTGTTAAGACCACTCGCCCTCCTGTGGATTTCGGACCTCCGCGGGGTGTCATAGTCTCAGCTCGGAGGTGTTCGGGAATAATTGACCATGTCTCGAGTATGTTGATGATTGACGCTTTTTGTATATACTGTTTCAGGTGCTCAGGGGATTAGAGGGCAAAGTCACCACAACAACCAAGCCAGTAGGAGAGAAAATCATCATCACGAAGATCAACAAATCAGGAACGATGGTACGTGGACAGCTGGTGAATGGATTCCGGAACGAATCTAATTAATAATACGGCACAGGTTTCGTCGAGGTGGTTACCAACCAAGTACGTCATCGGTGCCTGGCAATGTGACTAAATATGTCTATTGTCTGCGTAATGTTCGTAGTCCCGTGATTCATTGTTTGCTATGAATGTACGTTATTATTACATTACGTGGTCTATGTAACCTGGGTAGAACATTAGGACCAATGCATTATTTCGCGCACCTCCCAGAGGCGTGCATCGTTCCCAAACCGTCAACGCTTTCTCATCCACGCACCTTGTAGCATTTTGCTATCATTACGTCTTACCGTTGCACCTTTTCGAGAGAAAAGGTCGTTTTTGTTTGTCGTATGGTCTAGTGTGTCCTCTGCGAGTGTAACACGGGACCTTCACATATATGTGTGCAGGGCCTGTGTGTGGTGTCGGAGGACGCGCTGTGGTGACTGTTGTGTACCCGTGCCTGCCGACAGGTGGCGTTTGGCTGCGAGGACGGCTCGGTGGGCGTGTATCAGATCCCGACGGTGCCGCAGTCGGGCCAAGGGGACGGCGCACGCGTCTCCCCCGAGCCCAACATACTCGGCAAGCACATGGATCGCGTCATTTCGCTAAAGTTCGGACCCGAGGACACGGTCGTCAGCGGATCGGAGGACAAGACCATGAAGGTAGGCCCGGCGACCACCGTTGGCGAACAACCAGGCTGGCGCGGTGGAAACCCAGCTTTAACATGTGGTAACAGGGCTATGCCAAGCTCAAAGGTGGTGTAAATAGGGCTGTGCTATAGATTTCAGTTGGACTGCAAATCTATTGCATGATCTATGAGTCTTTTTTTAGTATATGATAATTCAACGACATTGTTGGCTGATTTATATTGTCTCGATTGCCAGGGTGTCAGTGTTGTTGTTCATAATTTGTGTTACATACCCTGTATGTGTCCGATATGGTGGCCGATGGCCCTGCCGCGGCTTCTAACCCCTGCTCTGTTATACGTTACAGGTGTGGTGGCCGGACAAGACGAGCGTCACGTGCGGGGGTAATGACGGCGCCGTCACCCAGGTGGGCCTGTACCGGGCCAGAGACCACGGTCTGATTGCAGTCTCCTGCTCCCGCGACGGCACGCTCAAGGTGAGGACCTGGCGGCGAGACGGCACGCTCCAGGTGACGGCACGCTCAAGGTGAGGACCGGGGTGGCGAGACGGCACGCTCAAGGTGAGGACCGGGGCGGGCTCAATGTGAGGACCAGGGTGGCGAGACGGCACGCTCAAGGTGAGGACCTGGGTGGCGAGTCGGCACGCTCCAGGTGAGGACCAGGGTGGCGAGTCGGCACGCTCCAGGTGAGGACCAGGGTGGCGAGTCGGCACGCTCCAGGTGAGGACCGGGGTGGCGAGTCGGAACGCTCCAGGTGAGGACCGGGGTGGCGAGTCGGCACGCTCCAGGTGAGGACCGGGGTGGGCTCAAGGTGAGGACCGGGGTGGCGAGACGCCGTGCCTGCCGACCGGGCACCGGCCGCCGGCTGGGACCCGTCACAGTGTTCACATGCCTAGCCATGGACACGGCGTGTGTGTGTATAGAGCCGGGGGATCGGTTACGGCGCACTGCTGATGTACGCTACCATTTTCCTTCCGTCGTACACCTGACGCAGAAGATGTGGTTTCTATGTGGCGGCTCTACAGGACTGTGACATCGCCGTCTTCTGGTGGTGGTGGCGGCGGCCAACTTACTGCTTCCTCGCCGTTGACTGACACCTGTTCTGTAGCAGCGCTGTGCGCGTCTCACTGGCAGCTCGTACTCGTGGTGGTGTTATTCCGTCTGCACAGTGCATGAAAACGATGTTTTAGTGATCGAAAAGCGCACGACCTTGCAAAGAAAACAGTGAGGTCGTGCATATTTTCACATGTTTTGTTCATACTTTACTTACGTCATATGACATATTCTGCTTACGGGAGAAAATCTTCTTGCATGACTACTCTGATGTTGGTTTAGCTCGCCTATGCATGTTTGTATGTTTGTTGTTTGTATGCATGTATGCATGGTTTAGCTCGCTCGCCTATGCGCCTCGCCTCTCATCTCTCCACTCTAACCACCACTCTGTTCGCCTCTCTTCTGACCGAATCGGGCTGCGAGCCGACCTCTCCCGTCTCCTTATCGTGCGCCGCGGTCAGACCTGCCGCTATTGAGCCGGTGTGGGGTGGCTGTCTGCCGCTGTTAGCCGGCGTGGGGCGGCCGTCTCTCTGTCTGCCGCTGTTGAGCCGGCGTGGGGTGGCTGTCTCTCTGTCTGCCGCTGTTGAGCCGGTGTGGGGTGGCCGTCTCTTTGTCTGCCGCTGTTGAGCCGGCGTGGGGTGGCTGTCTCTCTGTCTGCCGCTGTTGAGCCGGTGTGGGGTGGCCGTCTCTCTGTCTGCCGCTGTTGAGCCGGCGTGGGGTGGCTGTCTCTCTGTCTGCCGCTGTTGAGCT
>JAXIVJ010004660.1:0-80864 GCA_036785665.1 Chirona hameri | reverse complement strand
GCGGAACATTAGACTGAGTCGCACTACACTCCGGTGAAGCGCGGAACATTGGGCGGAGTCGCACTACACTCCGGTGAAGCGCGGAACATTAGACTGAGTCGCACTACACTCCGGTGAAGCGCGGAACATTGAGCTGAGTCGCACTACACTCCGGTGAAGCGCGGAACATTGGGCTGAGTCGCACTACACACCGGTGAAGCGCGGAACATTGGGCTGAGTCGCACTACACACCGGTGAAGCGCGGAACATTAGACTGAGTCGCACTACACTCCGGTGAAGCGCGGAACATTGGGCTGAGTCGCACTACACTCCGGTGAAGCGCGGAACATTAGACTGAGTCGCACTACACTCCGGTGAAGCGCGGAACATTGAGCTGAGTCGCACTACACTCCGGTGAAGCGCGGAACATTGGGCGGAGTCGCACTACACTCCGGTGAAGCGCGGAACATTAGACTGAGTCGCACTACACTCCGGTGAAGCGCGGAACATTGGGCGGAGTCGCACTACACTCCGGTGAAGCGCGGAACATTAGACTGAGTCGCACTACACTCCGGTGAAGCGCGGAACATTGAGCTGAGTCGCACTACACTCCGGTGAAGCGCGGAACATTAGACTGAGTCGCACTACACTCCGGTGAAGCGCGGAACATTAGACTGAGTCGCACTACACTCCGGTGAAGCGCGGAACATTGAGCTGAGTCGCACTACACTCCGGTGAAGCGCGGAACATTAGACTGAGTCGCACTACACTCCGGTGAAGCGCGGAACAGTGGGCTGAGTCGCACTACACACCGGTGAAGCGCCGAACAGTGAGCTGAGTCGCACTACACTCCGGTGAAGCGCGGAACATTAGACTGAGTCGCACTACACTCCGGTGAAGCGCGGAACAGTGGGCGGAGTCGCACTACACACCGGTGAAGCGCGGAACATTAGACTGAGTCGCACTACACTCCGGTGAAGCGCGGAACATTGGGCGGAGTCGCACTACACTCCGGTGAAGCGCGGAACATTGGGCGGAGTCGCACTACACTCCGGTGAAGCGCGGAACAGTGGGCTGAGTCGCACTACACTCCGGTGAAGCGCGGAACAGTGAGCTGAGTCGCACTACACTCCGGTGAAGCGCGGAACATTAGACTGAGTCGCACTACACTCCGGTGAAGCGCGGAACAGTGGGCTGAGTCGCACTACACACCGGTGAAGCGCGGAACATTAGACTGAGTCGCACTACACTCCGGTGAAGCGCGGAACATTGGGCGGAGTCGCACTACACTCCGGTGAAGCGCGGAACATTAGACTGAGTCGCACTACACTCCGGTGAAGCGCGGAACATTGGGCGGAGTCGCACTACACTCCGGTGAGGCGCGGAACATTAGACTGAGTCGCACTACACTCCGGTGAAGCGCGGAACAGTGGGCTGAGTCGCACTACACACCGGTGAAGCGCGGAACATTGAGCTGAGTCGCACTACACTCCGGTGAAGCGCGGAACATTGGGCTGAGTCGCACTACACACCGGTGAAGCGCGGAACAGTGGGCGGAGTCGCACTACACACCGGTGAAGCGCGGAACAGTGGGCTGAGTCGCACTACACTCCGGTGAAGCGCGGAACAGTGGGCTGAGTCGCACTACACACCGGTGAAGCGCGGAACATTGAGCTGAGTCGCACTACACTCCGGTGAAGCGCGGAACATTGGGCTGAGTCGCACTACACACCGGTGAAGCGCGGAACAGTGGGCGGAGTCGCACTACACTCCGGTGAAGCGCGGAACAGTGGGCGGAGTCGCACTACACTCCGGTGAAGCGCGGAACAGTGGGCTGAGTCGCACTACACTCCGGTGAAGCGCGGAACAGTGAGCTGAGTCGCACTACACTCCGGTGAAGCGCGGAACATTAGACTGAGTCGCACTACACTCCGGTGAAGCGCGGAACAGTGGGCTGAGTCGCACTACACACCGGTGAAGCGCGGAACATTAGACTGAGTCGCACTACACTCCGGTGAAGCGCGGAACAGTGGGCGGAGTCGCACTACACACCGGTGAAGCGCGGAACAGTGGGCGGAGTCGCACTACACTCCGGTGAAGCGCGGAACATTAGACTGAGTCGCACTACACTCCGGTGAAGCGCGGAACAGTGGGCTGAGTCGCACTACACACCGGTGAAGCGCGGAACATTGAGCTGAGTCGCACTACACTCCGGTGAAGCACGGAACATTGGGCTGAGTCGCACTACACACCGGTGAAGCGCGGAACATTGAGCTGAGTCGCACTACACTCCGGTGAAGCGCGGAACGTTGGGCTGAGTCGCACTACACACCGGTGAAGCGCGGAACATTGGGCTGAGTCGCACTACACACCGGTGAAGCGCGGAACATTAGACTGAGTCGCACTACACTCCGGTGAAGCGCGGAACAGTGGGCGGAGTCGCACTACACTCCGGTGAAGCGCGGAACATTAGACTGAGTCGCACTACACTCCGGTGAAGCGCGGAACATTGAGCTGAGTCGCACTACACTCCGGTGAAGCGCGGAACATTGGGCGGAGTCGCACTACACTCCGGTGAAGCGCGGAACATTAGACTGAGTCGCACTACACTCCGGTGAAGCGCGGAACATTGGGCGGAGTCGCACTACACTCCGGTGAAGCGCGGAACATTAGACTGAGTCGCACTACACTCCGGTGAAGCGCGGAACATTGAGCTGAGTCGCACTACACTCCGGTGAAGCGCGGAACATTGGGCTGAGTCGCACTACACACCGGTGAAGCGCGGAACATTGGGCTGAGTCGCACTACACACCGGTGAAGCGCGGAACATTAGACTGAGTCGCACTACACTCCGGTGAAGCGCGGAACATTGGGCTGAGTCGCACTACACTCCGGTGAAGCGCGGAACATTAGACTGAGTCGCACTACACTCCGGTGAAGCGCGGAACATTGAGCTGAGTCGCACTACACTCCGGTGAAGCGCGGAACATTGGGCGGAGTCGCACTACACTCCGGTGAAGCGCGGAACATTAGACTGAGTCGCACTACACTCCGGTGAAGCGCGGAACATTGGGCGGAGTCGCACTACACTCCGGTGAAGCGCGGAACATTAGACTGAGTCGCACTACACTCCGGTGAAGCGCGGAACATTGAGCTGAGTCGCACTACACTCCGGTGAAGCGCGGAACATTAGACTGAGTCGCACTACACTCCGGTGAAGCGCGGAACATTAGACTGAGTCGCACTACACTCCGGTGAAGCGCGGAACATTGAGCTGAGTCGCACTACACTCCGGTGAAGCGCGGAACATTAGACTGAGTCGCACTACACTCCGGTGAAGCGCGGAACAGTGGGCTGAGTCGCACTACACACCGGTGAAGCGCCGAACAGTGAGCTGAGTCGCACTACACTCCGGTGAAGCGCGGAACATTAGACTGAGTCGCACTACACTCCGGTGAAGCGCGGAACAGTGGGCGGAGTCGCACTACACACCGGTGAAGCGCGGAACATTAGACTGAGTCGCACTACACTCCGGTGAAGCGCGGAACATTGGGCGGAGTCGCACTACACTCCGGTGAAGCGCGGAACATTGGGCGGAGTCGCACTACACTCCGGTGAAGCGCGGAACAGTGGGCTGAGTCGCACTACACTCCGGTGAAGCGCGGAACAGTGAGCTGAGTCGCACTACACTCCGGTGAAGCGCGGAACATTAGACTGAGTCGCACTACACTCCGGTGAAGCGCGGAACAGTGGGCTGAGTCGCACTACACACCGGTGAAGCGCGGAACATTAGACTGAGTCGCACTACACTCCGGTGAAGCGCGGAACATTGGGCGGAGTCGCACTACACTCCGGTGAAGCGCGGAACATTAGACTGAGTCGCACTACACTCCGGTGAAGCGCGGAACATTGGGCGGAGTCGCACTACACTCCGGTGAGGCGCGGAACATTAGACTGAGTCGCACTACACTCCGGTGAAGCGCGGAACAGTGGGCTGAGTCGCACTACACACCGGTGAAGCGCGGAACATTGAGCTGAGTCGCACTACACTCCGGTGAAGCGCGGAACATTGGGCTGAGTCGCACTACACACCGGTGAAGCGCGGAACAGTGGGCGGAGTCGCACTACACACCGGTGAAGCGCGGAACAGTGGGCTGAGTCGCACTACACTCCGGTGAAGCGCGGAACAGTGGGCTGAGTCGCACTACACACCGGTGAAGCGCGGAACATTGAGCTGAGTCGCACTACACTCCGGTGAAGCGCGGAACATTGGGCTGAGTCGCACTACACACCGGTGAAGCGCGGAACAGTGGGCGGAGTCGCACTACACTCCGGTGAAGCGCGGAACAGTGGGCGGAGTCGCACTACACACCGGTGAAGCGCGGAACAGTGGGCGGAGTCGCACTACACTCCGGTGAAGCGCGGAACATTAGACTGAGTCGCACTACACTCCGGTGAAGCGCGGAACAGTGGGCTGAGTCGCACTACACACCGGTGAAGCGCGGAACATTGAGCTGAGTCGCACTACACTCCGGTGAAGCACGGAACATTGGGCTGAGTCGCACTACACACCGGTGAAGCGCGGAACATTGAGCTGAGTCGCACTACACTCCGGTGAAGCGCAGAACATTGGGCTGAGTCGCACTACACACCGGTGAAGCGCGGAACATTGGGCTGAGTCGCACTACACACCGGTGAAGCGCGGAACATTAGACTGAGTCGCACTACACTCCGGTGAAGCGCGGAACAGTGGGCGGAGTCGCACTACACTCCGGTGAAGCGCGGAACAGTGGGCGGAGTCGCACTACACTCCGGTGAAACGCGGAACAGTGGGCGGAGTCGCACTACACTCCGGTGAAGCGCGGAACATTGGACTGAGTCGCACTACACACCGGTGAAGCGCGGAACATTAGACTGAGTCGCACTACACACCGGTGAAGCGCGGAACAGTGGGCGGAGTCGCACTACACTCCGGTGAAGCACGGAACAGTGGACGGAGTCGCACTACACTCCGGTGAAGCGCGGAACAGTGGGCGGAGTCGCACTACACACCGGTGAAGCGCGGAACATTAGACTGAGTCGCACTACACTCCGGTGAAGCGCGGAACATTGGGCGGAGTCGCACTACACACCGGTGAAGCGCGGAACATTAGACTGAGTCGCACTACACTCCGGTGAAGCGCGGAACATTGGGCGGAGTCGCACTACACACCGGTGAAGCGCGGAGCAGTCGGCGGAGTCGCACTACACTCCGGTGAAGCGCGGAACATTGAGCTGAGTCGCACTACACTCCGGTGAAGCGCGGAACATTGGGCGGAGTCGCACTACACTCCGGTGAAGCGCGGAACAGTGGGCGGAGTCGCACTACACACCGGTGAAGCGCGGAACATTAGACTGAGTCGCACTACACTCCGGTGAAGCGCGGAACATTGGGCGGAGTCGCACTACACACCGGTGAAGCGCGGAACATTAGACTGAGTCGCACTACACTCCGGTGAAGCGCGGAACATTGGGCGGAGTCGCACTACACACCGGTGAAGCGCGGAACATTGGGCGGAGTCGCACTACACTCCGGTGAAGCGCGGAACATTGGACTGAGTCGCACTACACACCGGTGAAGCGCGGAACATTGGGCGGAGTCGCACTACACTCCGGTGAAGCGCGGAACAGTGGGCTGAGTCGCACTACACTCCGGTGAAGCGCGGAACATTGGGCGGAGTCGCACTACACTCCGGTGAAGCGCGGAACATTGGGCGGAGTCGCACTACACTCCGGTGAAGCGCGGAACATTAGACTGAGTCGCACTACACTCCGGTGAAGCGCGGAACATTGGGCGGAGTCGCACTACACACCGGTGAAGCGCGGAACATTGGGCGGAGTCGCACTACACTCCGGTGAAGCGCGGAACATTGGGCGGAGTCGCACTACACTCCGGTGAAGCGCGGAACAGTGGGCGGAGTCGCACTACACTCCGGTGAAGCGCGGAACAGTGGGCGGAGTCGCCCTACACACCGGTGAAGCGCGGAACATTGGGCGGAGTCGCACTACACTCCGGTGAAGCGCGGAACAGTGGGCTGAGTCGCACTACACTCCGGTGAAGCGCGGAACATTGGGCGGAGTCGCACTACACACCGGTGAAGCGCGGAACATTGGGCGGAGTCGCACTACACTCCGGTGAAGCGCGGAACATTGGGCGGAGTCGCAATACACACCGGTGGAGCGCGGAACATTAGACTGAGTCGCACTACACACCGGTGAAGCGCGGAACATTAGACTGAGTCGCACTACACTCCGGTGAAGCGCGGAGCAGTCGGCGGAGTCGCACTACACTCCGGTGAAGCGCGGAACATTGGGCTGAGTCGCACTACACTCCGGTGAGGCGCGGAACAGTGGGCGGAGTCGCACTACACACCGGTGAAGCGCGGAACATTAGACTGAGTCGCACTACACTCCGGTGAAGCGCGGAACATTGGGCGGAGTCGCAATACACACCGGTGAAGCGCGGAACATTGGGCGGAGTCGCACTACACACCGGTGAAGCGCGGAACATTAGACTGAGTCGCACTACACACCGGTGAAGCGCGGAACATTGGGCGGAGTCGCACTACACTCCGGTGAAGCGCGGAACATTAGACTGAGTCGCACTACACACCGGTGAAGCGCGGAACATTAGACTGAGTCGCACTACACTCCGGTGAAGCGCGGAACATTGGGCTGAGTCGCACTACACACCGGTGAAGCGCGGAACATTGGGCGGAGTCGCACTACACTCCCGTGAAGCGCGGAACATTGGGCTGAGTCGCACTACACACCGGTGAAGCGCGGAACATTGGACTGAGTCGCACTACACTCCGGTGAAGCGCGGAACATTGGGCTGAGTCGCACTACACTCCGGTGAAGCGCGGAACAGTGGGCTGAGTCGCACTACACTCCGGTGAAGCGAGGAACATTAGACTGAGTCGCACTACACTCCGGTGAAGCGCGGAACATTGGGCTGAGTCGCACTACACTCCGGTGAAGCGCGGAACATTAGACTGAGTCGCACTACACTCCGGTGAAGCGCGGAACATTGGGCTGAGTCGCACTACACTCCGGTGAAGCGCGGAACAGTGGGCTGAGTCGCACTACACTCCGGTGAAGCGCGGAACATTAGACTGAGTCGCACTACACTCCGGTGAAGCGCGGAACATTAGACTGAGTCGCACTACACTCCGGTGAAGCGCGGAGCAGTGGGCTGAGTCGCACTACACTCCGGTGAAGCGCGGAACATTAGACTGAGTCGCACTACACTCCGGTGAGGCGCGGAACAGTGAGCGGAGTCGCACTACACTCCGGTGAAGCGCGGAACATTGGGCCGAGTCGCACTACACTCCGGTGAAGCGCGGAACATTGGGCTGAGTCGCACTACACTCCGGTGAAGCGCGGAACAGTGGGTTGAGTCGCACTACACTCCGGTGAAGCGCGGAACATTGGGCTGAGTCGCACTACACTCCGGTGAGGCGCGGAACAGTGAGCGGAGTCGCACTACACTCCGGTGAAGCGCGGAACATTGGGCGGAGTCGCACTACACTCCGGTGAAGCGCGGAACATTGGGCTGAGTCGCACTACACTCCGGTGAAGCGCGGAACATTGGGCGGAGTCGCACTACACACCGGTGAAGCGCGGAACATTAGACTGAGTCGCACTACACTCAGGTGAAGCGTGGAACAGTGGGCTGAGTCGCACTACACTCCGGTGAAGCGCGGAACATTGGGCTGAGTCGCACTACACTCCGGTGAAGCGCGGAACATTGGGCTGAGTCGCACTACACTCCGGTGAAGCGCGGAACATTGGGCGGAGTCGCACTACACACCGGTGAAGCGCGGAACATTAGACTGAGTCGCACTACACTCCGGTGAAGCGCGGAACATTGGGCTGAGTCGCACTACACTCCGGTGAAGCGCGGAACAGTGGGCTGAGTCGCACTACACTCCGGTGAAGCGCGGAACATTGGGCTGAGTCGCACTACACTCCGGTGAAGCGCGGAACAGTGGGCTGAGTCGCACTACACTCCGGTGAAGCGCGGAACATTGGGCTGAGTCGCACTACACTCCGGTGAAGCGCGGAACATTGGGCGGAGTCGCACTACACACCGGTGAAGCGCGGAACATTGGGCTGAGTCGCACTACACTCCGGTGAAGCGCGGAACATTGGCCTGAGTCGCACTACACTCCGGTGAAGCGCGGAACATTGGGCTGAGTCGCACTACACTCCGGTGAAACGCGGAACATTGGGCGGAGTCGCACTACACACCGGTGAAGCGCGGAACATTAGACTGAGTCGCACTACACTCCGGTGAAGCGCGGAACATTGGGCTGAGTCGCACTACACTCCGGTGAAGCGCGGAACATTAGACTGAGTCGCACTACACTCCGGTGAAGCGCGGAACATTGGGCTGAGTCGCACTACATTCCGGTGAAGCGCGGAACATTGGGCTGAGTCGCACTACACTCCGGTGCAGCGCGGAACATTAGACTGAGTCGCACTACACTCCGGTGAAGCGCGGAACATTGGGCTGAGTCGCACTACACTCCGGTGAAGCGCGGAACATTAGACTGAGTCGCACTACACTCCGGTGAAGCGCGGAACATTGGGCTGAGTCCCACTACACTCCGGTGAAGCGCGGAACATTGGGCTGAGTCGCACTACACTCCGGTGAAGCGCGGAACATTAGACTGAGTCGCACTACACTCCGGTGAAGCGCGGAACATTGGGCTGAGTCGCACTACACACCGGTGAAGCGCGGAACAGTGGGCTGAGTCGCACTACACACCGGTGAAGCGCGGAACATTGGGCGGAGTCGCACTACACTCCGGTGAAGCGCGGAACATTAGACTGAGTCGCACTACACTCCGGTGAAGCGCGGAACATTGGGCGGAGTCGCACTACACTCCGGTGAAGCGCGGAACATTGGGCGGAGTCGCACTACACACCGGTGAAGCGCGGAACAGTGGGCTGAGTCGCACTACACTCCGGTGAAGCGCGGAACAGTGGGCTGAGTCGCACTACACACCGGTGAAGCGCGGAACATTAGACTGAGTCGCACTACACTCCGGTGAAGCGCGGAACATTGGGCGGAGTCGCACTACACTCCGGTGAAGCGCGGAACATTAGACTGAGTCGCACTACACTCCGGTGAAGCGCGGAACATTGGGCGGAGTCGCACTACACTCCGGTGAAGCGCGGAACATTAGACTGAGTCGCACTACACTCTGGTGAAGCGCGGAACAGTGGGCTGAGTCGCACTACACACCGGTGAAGCGCGGAACATTGAGCTGAGTCGCACTACACTCCGGTGAAGCGCGGAACATTGGGCTGAGTCGCACTACACACCGGTGAAGCGCGGAACAGTGGGTGGAGTCGCACTACACACCGGTGAAGCGCGGAACAGTGGGCTGAGTCGCACTACACTCCGGTGAAGCGCGGAACAGTGGGCTGAGTCGCACTACACACCGGTGAAGCGCGGAACATTGAGCTGAGTCGCACTACACTCCGGTGAAGCGCGGAACATTGGGCTGAGTCGCACTACACACCGGTGAAGCGCGGAACAGTGGGCGGAGTCGCACTACACTCCGGTGAAGCGCGGAACAGTGGGCGGAGTCGCACTACACACCGGTGAAGCGCGGAACAGTGGGCGGAGTCGCACTACACTCCGATGAAGCGCGGAACATTAGACTGAGTCGTACTACACTCCGGTGAAGCGCGGAACAGTGGGCTGAGTCGCACTACACACCGGTGAAGCGCGGAACATTGAGCTGAGTCGCACTAAACTCCGGTGAAGCACGGAACATTGGGCTGAGTCGCACTACACACCGGTGAAGCGCGGAACATTGAGCTGAGTCGCACTACACTCCGGTGAAGCGCGGAACGTTGGGCTGAGTCGCACTACACACCGGTGAAGCGCGGAACATTGGGCTGAGTCGCACTACACACCGGTGAAGCGCGGAACATTAGACTGAGTCGCACTACACTCCGGTGAAGCGCGGAACAGTGGACGGAGTCGCACTACACTCCGGTGAAGCGCGGAACATTAGACTGAGTCGCACTACACTCCGGTGAAGCGCGGAACATTGAGCTGAGTCGCACTACACTCCGGTGAAGCGCGGAACATTGGGCGGAGTCGCACTACACTCCGGTGAAGCGCGGAACATTAGACTGAGTCGCACTACACTCCGGTGAAGCGCGGAACATTGGGCGGAGTCGCACTACACTCCGGTGAAGCGCGGAACATTAGACTGAGTCGCACTACACTCCGGTGAAGCGCGGAACATTGAGCTGAGTCGCACTACACTCCGGTGAAGCGCGGAACATTGGGCTGAGTCGCACTACACACCGGTGAAGCGCGGAACATTGGGCTGAGTCGCACTACACACCGGTGAAGCGCGGAACATTAGACTGAGTCGCACTACACTCCGGTGAAGCGCGGAACATTGGGCTGAGTCGCACTACACTCCGGTGAAGCGCGGAACATTAGACTGAGTCGCACTACACTCCGGTGAAGCGCGGAACATTGAGCTGAGTCGCACTACACTCCGGTGAAGCGCGGAACATTGGGCGGAGTCGCACTACACTCCGGTGAAGCGCGGAACATTAGACTGAGTCGCACTACACTCCGGTGAAGCGCGGAACATTGGGCGGAGTCGCACTACACTCCGGTGAAGCGCGGAACATTAGACTGAGTCGCACTACACTCCGGTGAAGCGCGGAACATTGAGCTGAGTCGCACTACACTCCGGTGAAGCGCGGAACATTAGACTGAGTCGCACTACACTCCGGTGAAGCGCGGAACATTAGACTGAGTCGCACTACACTCCGGTGAAGCGCGGAACATTGAGCTGAGTCGCACTACACTCCGGTGAAGCGCGGAACATTAGACTGAGTCGCACTACACTCCGGTGAAGCGCGGAACAGTGGGCTGAGTCGCACTACACACCGGTGAAGCGCCGAACAGTGAGCTGAGTCGCACTACACTCCGGTGAAGCGCGGAACATTAGACTGAGTCGCACTACACTCCGGTGAAGCGCGGAACAGTGGGCGGAGTCGCACTACACACCGGTGAAGCGCGGAACATTAGACTGAGTCGCACTACACTCCGGTGAAGCGCGGAACATTGGGCGGAGTCGCACTACACTCCGGTGAAGCGCGGAACATTGGGCGGAGTCGCACTACACTCCGGTGAAGCGCGGAACAGTGGGCTGAGTCGCACTACACTCCGGTGAAGCGCGGAACAGTGAGCTGAGTCGCACTACACTCCGGTGAAGCGCGGAACATTAGACTGAGTCGCACTACACTCCGGTGAAGCGCGGAACAGTGGGCTGAGTCGCACTACACACCGGTGAAGCGCGGAACATTAGACTGAGTCGCACTACACTCCGGTGAAGCGCGGAACATTGGGCGGAGTCGCACTACACTCCGGTGAAGTGCGGAACATTAGACTGAGTCGCACTACACTCCGGTGAAGCGCGGAACATTGGGCGGAGTCGCACTACACTCCGGTGAAGCGCGGAACATTAGACTGAGTCGCACTACACTCCGGTGAAGCGCGGAACAGTGGGCTGAGTCGCACTACACACCGGTGAAGCGCGGAACATTGAGCTGAGTCGCACTACACTCCGGTGAAGCGCGGAACATTGGGCTGAGTCGCACTACACACCGGTGAAGCGCGGAACAGTGGGCGGAGTCGCACTACACACCGGTGAAGCGCGGAACAGTGGGCTGAGTCGCACTACACTACGGTGAAGCGCGGAACAGTGGGCTGAGTCGCACTACACACCGGTGAAGCGCGGAACATTGAGCTGAGTCGCACTACACTCCGGTGAAGCGCGGAACATTGGGCTGAGTCGCACTACACACCGGTGAAGCGCGGAACAGTGGGCGGAGTCGCACTACACTCCGGTGAAGCGCGGAACAGTGGGCGGAGTCGCACTACACACCGGTGAAGCGCGGAACAGTGGGCGGAGTCGCACTACACACCGGTGAAGCGCGGAACATTGAGCTGAGTCGCACTACACTCCGGTGAAGCACGGAACATTGGGCTGAGTCGCACTACACACCGGTGAAGCGCGGAACATTGAGCTGAGTCGCACTACACTCCGGTGAAGCGCGGAACGTTGGGCTGAGTCGCACTACACACCGGTGAAGCGCGGAACATTGGGCTGAGTCGCACTACACACCGGTGAAGCGCGGAACATTAGACTGAGTCGCACTACACTCCGGTGAAGCGCGGAACAGTGGGCGGAGTCGCACTACACTCCGGTGAAGCGCGGAACATTAGACTGAGTCGCACTACACTCCGGTGAAGCGCGGAACATTGAGCTGAGTCGCACTAGACTCCGGTGAAGCGCGGAACATTGGGCGGAGTCGCACTACACTCCGGTGAAGCGCGGAACATTAGACTGAGTCGCACTACACTCCGGTGAAGCGCGGAACATTGGGCGGAGTCGCACTACACTCCGGTGAAGCGCGGAACATTAGACTGAGTCGCACTACACTCCGGTGAAGCGCGGAACATTGAGCTGAGTCGCACTACACTCCGGTGAAGCGCGGAACATTGGGCTGAGTCGCACTACACACCGGTGAAGCGCGGAACATTGGGCTGAGTCGCACTACACACCGGTGAAGCGCGGAACATTAGACTGAGTCGCACTACACTCCGGTGAAGCGCGGAACATTGGGCTGAGTCGCACTACACTCCGGTGAAGCGCGGAACATTAGACTGAGTCGCACTACACTCCGGTGAAGCGCGGAACATTGAGCTGAGTCGCACTACACTCCGGTGAAGCGCGGAACATTGGGCGGAGTCGCACTACACTCCGGTGAAGCGCGGAACATTAGACTGAGTCGCACTACACTCCGGTGAAGCGCGGAACATTGGGCGGAGTCGCACTACACTCCGGTGAAGCGCGGAACATTAGACTGAGTCGCACTACACTCCGGTGAAGCGCGGAACATTGAGCTGAGTCGCACTACACTCCGGTGAAGCGCGGAACATTAGACTGAGTCGCACTACACTCCGGTGAAGCGCGGAACATTAGACTGAGTCGCACTACACTCCGGTGAAGCGCGGAACATTGAGCTGAGTCGCACTACACTCCGGTGAAGCGCGGAACATTAGACTGAGTCGCACTACACTCCGGTGAAGCGCGGAACAGTGGGCTGAGTCGCACTACACACCGGTGAAGCGCCGAACAGTGAGCTGAGTCGCACTACACTCCGGTGAAGCGCGGAACATTAGACTGAGTCGCACTACACTCCGGTGAAGCGCGGAACAGTGGGCGGAGTCGCACTACACACCGGTGAAGCGCGGAACATTAGACTGAGTCGCACTACACTCCGGTGAAGCGCGGAACATTGGGCGGAGTCGCACTACACTCCGGTGAAGCGCGGAACATTGGGCGGAGTCGCACTACACTCCGGTGAAGCGCGGAACAGTGGGCTGAGTCGCACTACACTCCGGTGAAGCGCGGAACAGTGAGCTGAGTCGCACTACACTCCGGTGAAGCGCGGAACATTAGACTGAGTCGCACTACACTCCGGTGAAGCGCGGAACAGTGGGCTGAGTCGCACTACACACCGGTGAAGCGCGGAACATTAGACTGAGTCGCACTACACTCCGGTGAAGCGCGGAACATTGGGCGGAGTCGCACTACACTCCGGTGAAGCGCGGAACATTAGACTGAGTCGCACTACACTCCGGTGAAGCGCGGAACATTGGGCGGAGTCGCACTACACTCCGGTGAAGCGCGGAACATTAGACTGAGTCGCACTACACTCCGGTGAAGCGCGGAACAGTGGGCTGAGTCGCACTACACACCGGTGAAGCGCGGAACATTGAGCTGAGTCGCACTACACTCCGGTGAAGCGCGGAACATTGGGCTGAGTCGCACTACACACCGGTGAAGCGCGGAACAGTGGGCGGAGTCGCACTACACACCGGTGAAGCGCGGAACAGTGGGCTGAGTCGCACTACACTCCGGTGAAGCGCGGAACAGTGGGCTGAGTCGCACTACACACCGGTGAAGCGCGGAACATTGAGCTGAGTCGCACTACACTCCGGTGAAGCGCGGAACATTGGGCTGAGTCGCACTACACACCGGTGAAGCGCGGAACAGTGGGCGGAGACGCACTACACTCCGGTGAAGCGCGGAACAGTGGGCGGAGTCGCACTACACACCGGTGAAGCGCGGAACAGTGGGCGGAGTCGCACTACACTCCGGTGAAGCGCGGAACATTAGACTGAGTCGCACTACACTCCGGTGAAGCGCGGAACAGTGGGCTGAGTCGCACTACACACCGGTGAAGCGCGGAACATTGAGCTGAGTCGCACTACACTCCGGTGAAGCACGGAACATTGGGCTGAGTCGCACTACACACCGGTGAAGCGCGGAACATTGAGCTGAGTCGCACTACACTCCGGTGAAGCGCAGAACATTGGGCTGAGTCTCACTACACACCGGTGAAGCGCGGAACATTGGGCTGAGTCGCACTACACACCGGTGAAGCGCGGAACATTAGACTGAGTCGCACTACACTCCGGTGAAGCGCGGAACAGTGGGCGGAGTCGCACTACACTCCGGTGAAGCGCGGAACAGTGGGCGGAGTCGCACTACACTCCGGTGAAGCGCGGAACAGTGGGCGGAGTCGCACTACACTCCGGTGAAGCGCGGAACATTGGACTGAGTCGCACTACACACCGGTGAAGCGCGGAACATTAGACTGAGTCGCACTACACACCGGTGAAGCGCGGAACAGTGGGCGGAGTCGCACTACACTCCGGTGAAGCGCGGAACAGTGGGCGGAGTCGCACTACACTCCGGTGAAGCGCGGAACAGTGGGCGGAGTCGCACTACACACCGGTGAAGCGCGGAACATTAGACTGAGTCGCACTACACTCCGGTGAAGCGCGGAGCATTGGGCGGAGTCGCACTACACACCGGTGAAACGCGGAACATTAGACTGAGTCGCACTACACTCCGGTGAAGCGCGGAACATTGGGCGGAGTCGCACTACACACCGGTGAAGCGCGGAGCAGTCGGCGGAGTCGCACTACACTCCGGTGAAGCGCGGAACATTGAGCTGAGTCGCACTACACTCCGGTGAAGCGCGGAACATTGGGCGGAGTCGCACTACACTCCGGTGAAGCGCGAAACAGTGGGCGGAGTCGCACTACACACCGGTGAAGCGCGGAACATTAGACTGAGTCGCACTACACTCCGGTGAAGCGCGGAACATTGGGCGGAGTCGCACTACACACCGGTGAAGCGCGGAACATTAGACTGAGTCGCACTACACTCCGGTGAAGCGCGGAACATTGGGCGGAGTCGCACTACACACCGGTGAAGCGCGGAACATTGGGCGGAGTCGCACTACACTCCGGTGAAGCGCGGAACATTGGACTGAGTCGCACTACACACCGGTGAAGCGCGGAACATTGGGCGGAGTCGCACTACACTCCGGTGAAGCGCGGAACAGTGGGCTGAGTCGCACTACACTCCGGTGAAGCGCGGAACATTGGGCGGAGTCGCACTACACTCCGGTGAAGCGCGGAACATTGGGCGGAGTCGCACTACACTCCGGTGAAGCGCGGAACATTAGACTGAGTCGCACTACACTCCGGTGAAGCGCGGAACATTGGGCGGAGTCGCACTACACACCGGTGAAGCGCGGAACATTGGGCGGAGTCGCACTACACTCCGGTGAAGCGCGGAACATTGGGCGGAGTCGCACTACACTCCGGTGAAGCGCGGAACAGTGGGCGGAGTCGCACTACACTCCGTTGAAGCGCGGAACAGTGGGCGGAGTCGCACTACACACCGGTGAAGCGCGGAACATTGGGCGGAGTCGCACTACACTCCGGTGAAGCGCGGAACAGTGGGCTGAGTCGCACTACACTCCGGTGAAGCGCGGAACATTGGGCGGAGTCGCACTACACACCGGTGAAGCGCGGAACATTGGGCGGAGTCGCACTACACACCGGTGAAGCGCGGAACATTGGGCGGAGTCGCAATACACACCGGTGAAGCGCGGAACATTAGACTGAGTCGCACTACACACCGGTGAAGCGCGGAACATTAGACTGAGTCGCACTACACTCCGGTGAAGCGCGGAGCAGTCGGCGGAGTCGCACTACACTCCGGTGAAGCGCGGAACATTGGGCTGAGTCGCACTACACTCCGGTGAGGCGCGGAACAGTGGGCGGAGTCGCACTACACACCGGTGAAGCGCGGAACATTAGACTGAGTCGCACTACACTCCGGTGAAGCGCGGAACATTGGGCGGAGTCGCAATACACACCGGTGAAGCGCGGAACATTGGGCGGAGTCGCACTACACACCGGTGAAGCGCGGAACATTAGACTGAGTCGCACTACACACCGGTGAAGCGCGGAACATTGGGCGGAGTCGCACTACACTCCGGTGAAGCGCGGAACATTAGACTGAGTCGCACTACACACCGGTGAAGCGCGGAACATTAGACTGAGTCGCACTACACTCCGGTGAAGCGCGGAACATTGGGCTGAGTCGCACTACACACCGGTGAAGCGCGGAACATTGGGCGGAGTCGCACTACACTCCCGTGAAGCGCGGAACATTGGGCTGAGTCGCACTACACACCGGTGAAGCGCGGAACATTGGACTGAGTCGCACTACACTCCGGTGAAGCGCGGAACATTGGGCTGAGTCGCACTACACTCCGGTGAAGCGCGGAACAGTGGGCTGAGTCGCACTACACTCCGGTGAAGCGAGGAACATTAGACTGAGTCGCACTACACTCCGGTGAAGCGCGGAACATTGGGCTGAGTCGCACTACACTCCGGTGAAGCGCGGAACATTAGACTGAGTCGCACTACACTCCGGTGAAGCGCGGAACATTGGGCTGAGTCGCACTACACTCCGGTGAAGCGCGGAACAGTGGGCTGAGTCGCACTACACTCCGGTGAAGCGCGGAACATTAGACTGAGTCGCACTACACTCCGGTGAAGCGCGGAACATTAGACTGAGTCGCACTACACTCCGGTGAAGCGCGGAGCAGTGGGCTGAGTCGCACTACACTCCGGTGAAGCGCGGAACATTAGACTGAGTCGCACTACACTCCGGTGAGGCGCGGAACAGTGGGCGGAGTCGCACTACACTCCGGTGAAGCGCGGAACATTGGGCTGAGTCGCACTACACACCGGTGAGGCGCGGAACAGTGGGCTGAGTCGCACTACACTCCGGTGAAGCGCGGAACATTAGACTGAGTCGCACTACACTCCGGTGAAGCGCGGAACATTGGGCCGAGTCGCACTACACTCCGGTGAAGCGCGGAACATTGGGCTGAGTCGCACTACACTCCGGTGAAGCGCGGAACAGTGGGTTGAGTCGCACTACACTCCGGTGAAGCGCGGAACAGTGGGCTGAGTCGCACTACACTCCGGTGAAGCGCGGAACAGTGGGCTGAGTCGCACTACACTCCGGTGAAGCGCGGAACAGTGGGCTGAGTCGCACTACACTCCGGTGAAGCGCGGAACATTGGGCGGAGTCGCACTACACTCCGGTGAAGCGCGGAACATTGGGCTGAGTCGCACTACACTCCGGTGAAGCGCGGAACATTGGGCGGAGTCGCACTACACACCGGTGAAGCGCGGAACATTAGACTGAGTCGCACTACACTCCGGTGAAGCGCGGAACAGTGGGCTGAGTCGCACTACACTCCGGTGAAGCGCGGAACATTGGGCTGAGTCGCACTACACTCCGGTGAAGCGCGGAACATTGGGCTGAGTCGCACTACACTCCGGTGAAGCGCGGAACATTGGGCGGAGTCGCACTACACACCGGTGAAGCGCGGAACATTAGACTGAGTCGCACTACACTCCGGTGAAGCGCGGAACATTGGGCTGAGTCGCACTACACTCCGGTGAAGCGCGGAACAGTGGGCTGAGTCGCACTACACTCCGGTGAAGCGCGGAACATTGGGCTGAGTCGCACTACACTCCGGTGAAGCGCGGAACAGTGGGCTGAGTCGCACTACACTCCGGTGAAGCGCGGAACATTGGGCTGAGTCGCACTACACTCCGGTGAAGCGCGGAACATTGGGCGGAGTCGCACTACACACCGGTGAAGCGCGGAACATTGGGCTGAGTCGCACTACACTCCGGTGAAGCGCGGAACATTGGCCTGAGTCGCACTACACTCCGGTGAAGCGCGGAACATTGGGCTGAGTCGCACTACACTCCGGTGAAGCGCGGAACATTGGGCGGAGTCGCACTACACACCGGTGAAGCGCGGAACATTAGACTGAGTCGCACTACACTCCGGTGAAGCGCGGAACATTGGGCTGAGTCGCACTACACTCCGGTGAAGCGCGGAACATTAGACTGAGTCGCACTACACTCCGGTGAAGCGCGGAACATTGGGCTGAGTCGCACTACATTCCGGTGAAGCGCGGAACATTGGGCTGAGTCGCACTACACTCCGGTGAAGCGCGGAACATTAGACTGAGTCGCACTACACTCCGGTGAAGCGCGGAACATTGGGCTGAGTCGCACTACACTCCGGTGAAGCGCGGAACATTAGACTGAGTCGCACTACACTCCGGTGAAGCGCGGAACATTGGGCTGAGTCGCACTACACTCCGGTGAAGCGCGGAACATTGGGCTGAGTCGCACTACACTCCGGTGAAGCGCGGAACATTAGACTGAGTCGCACTACACTCCGGTGAAGCGCGGAACATTGGGCTGAGTCGCACTACACACCGGTGAAGCGCGGAACAGTGGGCTGAGTCGCACTACACACCGGTGAAGCGCGGAACATTGGGCGGAGTCGCACTACACTCCGGTGAAGCGCGGAACATTAGACTGAGTCGCACTACACTCCGGTGAAGCGCGGAACATTGGGCGGAGTCGCACTACACTCCGGTGAAGCGCGGAACATTGGGCGGAGTCGCACTACACACCGGTGAAGCGCGGAACAGTGGGCTGAGTCGCACTACACTCCGGTGAAGCGCGGAACAGTGGGCTGAGTCGCACTACACACCGGTGAAGCGCGGAACATTAGACTGAGTCGCACTACACTCCGGTGAAGCGCGGAACATTGGGCGGAGTCGCACTACACTCCGGTGAAGCGCGGAACATTAGACTGAGTCGCACTACACTCCGGTGAAGCGCGGAACATTGGGCGGAGTCGCACTACACTCCGGTGAAGCGCGGAACATTAGACTGAGTCGCACTACACTCCGGTGAAGCGCGGAACAGTGGGCTGAGTCGCACTACACACCGGTGAAGCGCGGAACATTGAGCTGAGTCGCACTACACTCCGGTGAAGCGCGGAACATTGGGCTGAGTCGCACTACACACCGGTGAAGCGCGGAACAGTGGGTGGAGTCGCACTACACACCGGTGAAGCGCGGAACAGTGGGCTGAGTCGCACTACACTCCGGTGAAGCGCGGAACAGTGGGCTGAGTCGCACTACACACCGGTGAAGCGCGGAACATTGAGCTGAGTCGCACTACACTCCGGTGAAGCGCGGAACATTGGGCTGAGTCGCACTACACACCGGTGAAGCGCGGAACAGTGGGCGGAGTCGCACTACACTCCGGTGAAGCGCGGAACAGTGGGCGGAGTCGCACTACACACCGGTGAAGCGCGGAACAGTGGGCGGAGTCGCACTACACTCCGGTGAAGCGCGGAACATTAGACTGAGTCGCACTACACTCCGGTGAAGCGCGGAACAGTGGGCTGAGTCGCACTACACACCGGTGAAGCGCGGAACATTGAGCTGAGTCGCACTACACTCCGGTGAAGCGCGGAACAGTGGGCTGAGTCGCACTACACTCCGGTGAAGCGCGGAACATTGGGCGGAGTCGCACTACACTCCGGTGAAGCGCGGAACATTGGGCTGAGTCGCACTACACTCCGGTGAAGCGCGGAACATTGGGCGGAGTCGCACTACACACCGGTGAAGCGCGGAACATTAGACTGAGTCGCACTACACTCCGGTGAAGCGCGGAACAGTGGGCTGAGTCGCACTACACTCCGGTGAAGCGCGGAACATTGGGCTGAGTCGCACTACACTCCGGTGAAGCGCGGAACATTGGGCTGAGTCGCACTACACTCCGGTGAAGCGCGGAACATTGGGCGGAGTCGCACTACACACCGGTGAAGCGCGGAACATTAGACTGAGTCGCACTACACTCCGGTGAAGCGCGGAACATTGGGCTGAGTCGCACTACACTCCGGTGAAGCGCGGAACAGTGGGCTGAGTCGCACTACACTCCGGTGAAGCGCGGAACATTGGGCTGAGTCGCACTACACTCCGGTGAAGCGCGGAACAGTGGGCTGAGTCGCACTACACTCCGGTGAAGCGCGGAACATTGGGCTGAGTCGCACTACACTCCGGTGAAGCGCGGAACATTGGGCGGAGTCGCACTACACACCGGTGAAGCGCGGAACATTGGGCTGAGTCGCACTACACTCCGGTGAAGCGCGGAACATTGGCCTGAGTCGCACTACACTCCGGTGAAGCGCGGAACATTGGGCTGAGTCGCACTACACTCCGGTGAAGCGCGGAACATTGGGCGGAGTCGCACTACACACCGGTGAAGCGCGGAACATTAGACTGAGTCGCACTACACTCCGGTGAAGCGCGGAACATTGGGCTGAGTCGCACTACACTCCGGTGAAGCGCGGAACATTAGACTGAGTCGCACTACACTCCGGTGAAGCGCGGAACATTGGGCTGAGTCGCACTACATTCCGGTGAAGCGCGGAACATTGGGCTGAGTCGCACTACACTCCGGTGAAGCTCGGAACATTAGACTGAGTCGCACTACACTCCGGTGAAGCGCGGAACATTGGGCTGAGTCGCACTACACTCCGGTGAAGCGCGGAACATTAGACTGAGTCGCACTACACTCCGGTGAAGCGCGGAACATTGGGCTGAGTCCCACTACACTCCGGTGAAGCGCGGAACATTGGGCTGAGTCGCACTACACTCCGGTGAAGCGCGGAACATTAGACTGAGTCGCACTACACTCCGGTGAAGCGCGGAACATTGGGCTGAGTCGCACTACACACCGGTGAAGCGCGGAACAGTGGGCTGAGTCGCACTACACACCGGTGAAGCGCGGAACATTGGGCGGAGTCGCACTACACTCCGGTGAAGCGCGGAACATTAGACTGAGTCGCACTACACTCCGGTGAAGCGCGGAACATTGGGCGGAGTCGCACTACACTCCGGTGAAGCGCGGAACATTGGGCGGAGTCGCACTACACACCGGTGAAGCGCGGAACAGTGGGCTGAGTCGCACTACACTCCGGTGAAGCGCGGAACAGTGGGCTGAGTCGCACTACACACCGGTGAAGCGCGGAACATTAGACTGAGTCGCACTACACTCCGGTGAAGCGCGGAACATTGGGCGGAGTCGCACTACACTCCGGTGAAGCGCGGAACATTAGACTGAGTCGCACTACACTCCGGTGAAGCGCGGAACATTGGGCGGAGTCGCACTACACTCCGGTGAAGCGCGGAACATTAGACTGAGTCGCACTACACTCCGGTGAAGCGCGGAACAGTGGGCTGAGTCGCACTACACACCGGTGAAGCGCGGAACATTGAGCTGAGTCGCACTACACTCCGGTGAAGCGCGGAACATTGGGCTGAGTCGCACTACACACCGGTGAAGCGCGGAACAGTGGGTGGAGTCGCACTACACACCGGTGAAGCGCGGAACAGTGGGCTGAGTCGCACTACACTCCGGTGAAGCGCGGAACAGTGGGCTGAGTCGCACTACACACCGGTGAAGCGCGGAACATTGAGCTGAGTCGCACTACACTCCGGTGAAGCGCGGAACATTGGGCTGAGTCGCACTACACACCGGTGAAGCGCGGAACAGTGGGCGGAGTCGCACTACACTCCGGTGAAGCGCGGAACAGTGGGCGGAGTCGCACTACACACCGGTGAAGCGCGGAACAGTGGGCGGAGTCGCACTACACTCCGGTGAAGCGCGGAACATTAGACTGAGTCGCACTACACTCCGGTGAAGCGCGGAACAGTGGGCTGAGTCGCACTACACACCGGTGAAGCGCGGAACATTGAGCTGAGTCGCACTACACTCCGGTGAAGCACGGAACATTGGGCTGAGTCGCACTACACACCGGTGAAGCGCGGAACATTGAGCTGAGTCGCACTACACTCCGGTGAAGCGCGGAACGTTGGGCTGAGTCGCACTACACACCGGTGAAGCGCGGAACATTGGGCTGAGTCGCACTACACACCGGTGAAGCGCGGAACATTAGACTGAGTCGCACTACACTCCGGTGAAGCGCGGAACAGTGGGCGGAGTCGCACTACACTCCGGTGAAGCGCGGAACATTAGACTGAGTCGCACTACACTCCGGTGAAGCGCGGAACATTGAGCTGAGTCGCACTACACTCCGGTGAAGCGCGGAACATTGGGCGGAGTCGCACTACACTCCGGTGAAGCGCGGAACATTAGACTGAGTCGCACTACACTCCGGTGAAGCGCGGAACATTGGGCGGAGTCGCACTACACTCCGGTGAAGCGCGGAACATTAGACTGAGTCGCACTACACTCCGGTGAAGCGCGGAACATTGGGCGGAGTCGCACTACACTCCGGTGAAGCGCGGAACATTAGACTGAGTCGCACTACACTCCGGTGAAGCGCGGAACATTGGGCGGAGTCGCACTACACTCCGGTGAAGCGCGGAACATTAGACTGAGTCGCACTACACTCCGGTGAAGCGCGGAACATTGAGCTGAGTCGCACTACACTCCGGTGAAGCGCGGAACATTAGACTGAGTCGCACTACACTCCGGTGAAGCGCGGAACATTAGACTGAGTCGCACTACACTCCGGTGAAGCGCGGAACATTGAGCTGAGTCGCACTACACTCCGGTGAAGCGCGGAACATTAGACTGAGTCGCACTACACTCCGGTGAAGCGCGGAACAGTGGGCTGAGTCGCACTACACACCGGTGAAGCGCCGAACAGTGAGCTGAGTCGCACTACACTCCGGTGAAGCGCGGAACATTAGACTGAGTCGCACTACACTCCGGTGAAGCGCGGAACAGTGGGCGGAGTCGCACTACACACCGGTGAAGCGCGGAACATTAGACTGAGTCGCACTACACTCCGGTGAAGCGCGGAACATTGGGCGGAGTCGCACTACACTCCGGTGAAGCGCGGAACATTGGGCGGAGTCGCACTACACTCCGGTGAAGCGCGGAACAGTGGGCTGAGTCGCACTACACTCCGGTGAAGCGCGGAACAGTGAGCTGAGTCGCACTACACTCCGGTGAAGCGCGGAACATTAGACTGAGTCGCACTACACTCCGGTGAAGCGCGGAACAGTGGGCTGAGTCGCACTACACACCGGTGAAGCGCGGAACATTAGACTGAGTCGCACTACACTCCGGTGAAGCGCGGAACATTGGGCGGAGTCGCACTACACTCCGGTGAAGCGCGGAACATTAGACTGAGTCGCACTACACTCCGGTGAAGCGCGGAACATTGGGCGGAGTCGCACTACACTCCGGTGAAGCGCGGAACATTAGACTGAGTCGCACTACACTCCGGTGAAGCGCGGAACAGTGGGCTGAGTCGCACTACACACCGGTGAAGCGCGGAACATTGAGCTGAGTCGCACTACACTCCGGTGAAGCGCGGAACATTGGGCTGAGTCGCACTACACACCGGTGAAGCGCGGAACAGTGGGCGGAGTCGCACTACACACCGGTGAAGCGCGGAACAGTGGGCTGAGTCGCACTACACTCCGGTGAAGCGCGGAACAGTGGGCTGAGTCGCACTACACACCGGTGAAGCGCGGAACATTGAGCTGAGTCGCACTACACTCCGGTGAAGCGCGGAACATTGGGCTGAGTCGCACTACACACCGGTGAAGCGCGGAACAGTGGGCGGAGTCGCACTACACTCCGGTGAAGCGCGGAACAGTGGGCGGAGTCGCACTACACACCGGTGAAGCGCGGAACAGTGGGCGGAGTCGCACTACACTCCGGTGAAGCGCGGAACATTAGACTGAGTCGCACTACACTCCGGTGAAGCGCGGAACATTGGGCTGAGTCGCACTACACACCGGTGAAGCGCGGAACATTGAGCTGAGTCGCACTACACTCCGGTGAAGCGCGGAACAGTGGGCGGAGTCGCACTACACTCCGGTGAAGCGCGGAACAGTGGGCGGAGTCGCACTACACTCCGGTGAAGCGCGGAACAGTGGGCGGAGTCGCACTACACTCCGGTGAAGCGCGGAACATTGGACTGAGTCGCACTACACACCGGTGAAGCGCGGAACATTAGACTGAGTCGCACTACACACCGGTGAAGCGCGGAACAGTGGGCGGAGTCGCACTACACTCCGGTGAAGCGCGGAACAGTGGGCGGAGTCGCACTACACTCCGGTGAAGCGCGGAACAGTGGGCGGAGTCGCACTACACACCGGTGAAGCGCGGAACATTAGACTGAGTCGCACTACACTCCGGTGAAGCGCGGAACATTGGGCGGAGTCGCACTACACACCGGTGAAGCGCGGAACATTAGACTGAGTCGCACTACACTCCGGTGAAGCGCGGAACATTGGGCGGAGTCGCACTACACACCGGTGAAGCGCGGAGCAGTCGGCGGAGTCGCACTACACTCCGGTGAAGCGCGGAACATTGAGCTGAGTCGCACTACACTCCGGTGAAGCGCGGAACATTGGGCGGAGTCGCACTACACTCCGGTGAAGCGCGGAACAGTGGGCGGAGTCGCACTACACACCGGTGAAGCGCGGAACATTAGACTGAGTCGCACTACACTCCGGTGAAGCGCGGAACATTGGGCGGAGTCGCACTACACACCGGTGAAGCGCGGAACATTAGACTGAGTCGCACTACACTCCGGTGAAGCGCGGAACATTGGGCGGAGTCGCACTACACACCGGTGAAGCGCGGAACATTGGGCGGAGTCGCACTACACTCCGGTGAAGCGCGGAACATTGGACTGAGTCGCACTACACACCGGTGAAGCGCGGAACATTGGGCGGAGTCGCACTACACTCCGGTGAAGCGCGGAACAGTGGGCTGAGTCGCACTACACTCCGGTGAAGCGCGGAACATTGGGCGGAGTCGCACTACACTCCGGTGAAGCGCGGAACATTGGGCGGAGTCGCACTACACTCCGGTGAAGCGCGGAACATTAGACTGAGTCGCACTACACTCTGGTGAAGCGCGGAACATTGGGCGGAGTCGCACTACACACCGGTGAAGCGCGGAACATTGGGCGGAGTCGCACTACACTCCGGTGAAGCGCGGAACATTGGGCGGAGTCGCACTACACTCCGGTGAAGCGCGGAACAGTGGGCGGAGTCGCACTACACTCCGGTGAAGCGCGGAACAGTGGGCGGAGTCGCACTACACACCGGTGAAGCGCGGAACATTGGGCGGAGTCGCACTACACTCCGGTGAAGCGCGGAACAGTGGGCTGAGTCGCACTACACTCCGGTGAAGCACGGAACATTGGGCGGAGTCGCACTACACACCGGTGAAGCGCGGAACATTGGGCGGAGTCGCACTACACTCCGGTGAAGCGCGGAACATTGGGCGGAGTCGCAATACACACCGGTGAAGCGCGGAACATTAGACTGAGTCGCACTACACACCGGTGAAGCGCGGAACATTAGACTGAGTCGCACTACACTCCGGTGAAGCGCGGAGCAGTCGGCGGAGTCGCACTACACTCCGGTGAAGCGCGGAACATTGGGCTGAGTCGCACTACACTCCGGTGAGGCGCGGAACAGTGGGCGGAGTCGCACTACACACCGGTGAAGCGCGGAACATTAGACTGAGTCGCACTACACTCCGGTGAAGCGCGGAACATTGGGCGGAGTCGCAATACACACCGGTGAAGCGCGGAACATTGGGCGGAGTCGCACTACACACCGGTGAAGCGCGGAACATTAGACTGAGTCGCACTACACACCGGTGAAGCGCGGAACATTGGGCGGAGTCGCACTACACTCCGGTGAAGCGCGGAACATTAGACTGAGTCGCACTACACACCGGTGAAGCGCGGAACATTAGACTGAGTCGCACTACACTCCGGTGAAGCGCGGAACATTGGGCTGAGTCGCACTACACACCGGTGAAGCGCGGAACATTGGGCGGAGTCGCACTACACTCCCGTGAAGCGCGGAACATTGGGCTGAGTCGCACTACACACCGGTGAAGCGCGGAACATTGGACTGAGTCGCACTACACTCCGGTGAAGCGCGGAACATTGGGCTGAGTCGCACTACACTCCGGTGAAGCGCGGAACAGTGGGCTGAGTCGCACTACACTCCGGTGAAGCGAGGAACATTAGACTGAGTCGCACTACACTCTGGTGAAGCGCGGAACATTGGGCTGAGTCGCACTACACTCCGGTGAAGCGCGGAACATTAGACTGAGTCGCACTACACTCCGGTGAAGCGCGGAACATTGGGCTGAGTCGCACTACACTCCGGTGAAGCGCGGAACAGTGGGCTGAGTCGCACTACACTCCGGTGAAGCGCGGAACATTAGACTGAGTCGCACTACACTCCGGTGAAGCGCGGAACATTAGACTGAGTCGCACTACACTCCGGTGAAGCGCGGAGCAGTGGGCTGAGTCGCACTACACTCCGGTGAAGCGCGGAACATTAGACTGAGTCGCACTACACTCCGGTGAGGCGCGGAACAGTGGGCGGAGTCGCACTACACTCCGGTGAAGCGCGGAACATTGGGCTGAGTCGCACTACACACCGGTGAGGCGCGGAACAGTGGGCTGAGTCGCACTACACTCCGGTGAAGCGCGGAACATTAGACTGAGTCGCACTACACTCCGGTGAAGCGCGGAACATTGGGCCGAGTCGCACTACACTCCGGTGAAGCGCGGAACATTGGGCTGAGTCGCACTACACTCCGGTGAAGCGCGGAACAGTGGGTTGAGTCGCACTACACTCCGGTGAAGCGCGGAACAGTGGGCTGAGTCGCACTACACTCCGGTGAAGCGCGGAACAGTGGGCTGAGTCGCACTACACTCCGGTGAAGCGCGGAACAGTGGGCTGAGTCGCACTACACTCCGGTGAAGCGCGGAACATTGGGCGGAGTCGCACTACACTCCGGTGAAGCGCGGAACATTGGGCTGAGTCGCACTACACTCCGGTGAAGCGCGGAACATTGGGCGGAGTCGCACTACACACCGGTGAAGCGCGGAACATTAGACTGAGTCGCACTACACTCCGGTGAAGCGCGGAACAGTGGGCTGAGTCGCACTACACTCCGGTGAAGCGCGGAACATTGGGCTGAGTCGCACTACACTCCGGTGAAGCGCGGAACATTGGGCTGAGTCGCACTACACTCCGGTGAAGCGCGGAACATTGGGCGGAGTCGCAATACACACCGGTGAAGCGCGGAACATTAGACTGAGTCGCACTACACTCCGGTGAAGCGCGGAACATTGGGCTGAGTCGCACTACACTCCGGTGAAGCGCGGAACAGTGGGCTGAGTCGCACTACACTCCGGTGAAGCGCGGAACATTGGGCTGAGTCGCACTACACTCCGGTGAAGCGCGGAACAGTGGGCTGAGTCGCACTACACTCCGGTGAAGCGCGGAACATTGGGCTGAGTCGCACTACACTCCGGTGAAGCGCGGAACATTGGGCGGAGTCGCACTACACTCCGGTGAAGCGCGGAACATTAGACTGAGTCGCACTACACTCCGGTGAAGCGCGGAACATTGGCCTGAGTCGCACTACACTCCGGTGAAGCGCGGAACATTGGGCTGAGTCGCACTACACACCGGTGAAGCGCGGAACATTGGGCTGAGTCGCACTACACACCGGTGAAGCGCGGAACATTAGACTGAGTCGCACTACACTCCGGTGAAGCGCGGAACATTGGGCTGAGTCGCACTACACTCCGGTGAAGCGCGGAACATTAGACTGAGTCGCACTACACTCCGGTGAAGCGCGGAACATTGAGCTGAGTCGCACTACACTCCGGTGAAGCGCGGAACATTGGGCGGAGTCGCACTACACTCCGGTGAAGCGCGGAACATTAGACTGAGTCGCACTACACTCCGGTGAAGCGCGGAACATTGGGCGGAGTCGCACTACACTCCGGTGAAGCGCGGAACATTAGACTGAGTCGCACTACACTCCGGTGAAGCGCGGAACATTGAGCTGAGTCGCACTACACTCCGGTGAAGCGCGGAACATTAGACTGAGTCGCACTACACTCCGGTGAAGCGCGGAACATTAGACTGAGTCGCACTACACTCCGGTGAAGCGCGGAACATTGAGCTGAGTCGCACTACACTCCGGTGAAGCGCGGAACATTAGACTGAGTCGCACTACACTCCGGTGAAGCGCGGAACAGTGGGCTGAGTCGCACTACACACCGGTGAAGCGCCGAACAGTGAGCTGAGTCGCACTACACTCCGGTGAAGCGCGGAACATTAGACTGAGTCGCACTACACTCCGGTGAAGCGCGGAACAGTGGGCGGAGTCGCACTACACACCGGTGAAGCGCGGAACATTAGACTGAGTCGCACTACACTCCGGTGAAGCGCGGAACATTGGGCGGAGTCGCACTACACTCCGGTGAAGCGCGGAACATTGGGCGGAGTCGCACTACACTCCGGTGAAGCGCGGAACAGTGGGCTGAGTCGCACTACACTCCGGTGAAGCGCGGAACAGTGAGCTGAGTCGCACTACACTCCGGTGAAGCGCGGAACATTAGACTGAGTCGCACTACACTCCGGTGAAGCGCGGAACAGTGGGCTGAGTCGCACTACACACCGGTGAAGCGCGGAACATTAGACTGAGTCGCACTACACTCCGGTGAAGCGCGGAACATTGGGCGGAGTCGCACTACACTCCGGTGAAGCGCGGAACATTAGACTGAGTCGCACTACACTCCGGTGAAACGCGGAACATTGGGCGGAGTCGCACTACACTCCGGTGAAGCGCGGAACATTAGACTGAGTCGCACTACACTCCGGTGAAGCGCGGAACAGTGGGCTGAGTCGCACTACACACCGGTGAAGCGCGGAACATTGAGCTGAGTCGCACTACACTCCGGTGAAGCGCGGAACATTGGGCTGAGTCGCACTACACACCGGTGAAGCGCGGAACAGTGGGCGGAGTCGCACTACACACCGGTGAAGCGCGGAACAGTGGGCTGAGTCGCACTACACTCCGGTGAAGCGCGGAACAGTGGGCTGAGTCGCACTACACACCGGTGAAGCGCGGAACATTGAGCTGAGTCGCACTACACTCCGGTGAAGCGCGGAACATTGGGCTGAGTCGCACTACACACCGGTGAAGCGCGGAACAGTGGGCGGAGTCGCACTACACTCCGGTGAAGCGCGGAACAGTGGGCGGAGTCGCACTACACACCGGTGAAGCGCGGAACAGTGGGCGGAGTCGCACTACACTCCGGTGAAGCGCGGAACATTAGACTGAGTCGCACTACACTCCGGTGAAGCGCGGAACATTGGGCTGAGTCGCACTACACACCGGTGAAGCGCGGAACATTGAGCTGAGTCGCACTACACTCCGGTGAAGCACGGAACATTGGGCTGAGTCGCACTACACACCGGTGAAGCGCGGAACATTGAGCTGAGCCGCACTACACTCCGGTGAAGCGCAGAACATTGGGCTGAGTCGCACTACACACCGGTGAAGCGCGGAACATTGGGCTGAGTCGCACTACACACCGGTGAAGCGCGGAACATTAGACTGAGTCGCACTACACTCCGGTGAAGCGCGGAACAGTGGGCGGAGTCGCACTACACTCCGGTGAAGCGCGGAACAGTGGGCGGAGTCGCACTACACTCCGGTGAAGCGCGGAACAGTGGGCGGAGTCGCACTACACTCCGGTGAAGCGCGGAACATTGGACTGAGTCGCACTACACACCGGTGAAGCGCGGAACATTAGACTGAGTCGCACTACACACCGGTGAAGCGCGGAACAGTGGGCGGAGTCGCACTACACTCCGGTGAAGCGCGGAACAGTGGGCGGAGTCGCACTACACTCCGGTGAAGCGCGGAACAGTGGGCGGAGTCGCACTACACACCGGTGAAGCGCGGAACATTAGACTGAGTCGCACTACACTCCGGTGAAGCGCGGAACATTGGGCGGAGTCGCACTACACACCGGTGAAGCGCGGAACATTAGACTGAGTCGCACTACACTCCGGTGAAGCGCGGAACATTGGGCGGAGTCGCACTACACACCGGTGAAGCGCGGAGCAGTCGGCGGAGTCGCACTACACTCCGGTGAAGCGCGGAACATTGAGCTGAGTCGCACTACACTCCGGTGAAGCGCGGAACATTGGGCGGAGTCGCACTACACTCCGGTGAAGCGCGGAACAGTGGGCGGAGTCGCACTACACACCGGTGAAGCGCGGAACATTAGACTGAGTCGCACTACACTCCGGTGAAGCGCGGAACATTGGGCGGAGTCGCACTACACACCGGTGAAGCGCGGAACATTAGACTGAGTCGCACTACACTCCGGTGAAGCGCGGAACATTGGGCGGAGTCGCACTACACACCGGTGAAGCGCGGAACATTGGGCGGAGTCGCACTACACTCCGGTGAAGCGCGGAACAGTGGGCGGAGTCGCACTACACTCCGGTGAAGCGCGGAACAGTGGGCGGAGTCGCACTACACACCGGTGAAGCGCGGAACATTAGACTGAGTCGCACTACACTCCGGTGAAGCGCGGAACATTGGGCGGAGTCGCACTACACACCGGTGAAACGCGGAACATTAGACTGAGTCGCACTACACTCCGGTGAAGCGCGGAACATTGGGCGGAGTCGCACTACACACCGGTGAAGCGCGGAGCAGTCGGCGGAGTCGCACTACACTCCGGTGAAGCGCGGAACATTGAGCTGAGTCGCACTACACTCCGGTGAAGCGCGGAACATTGGGCGGAGTCGCACTACACTCCGGTGAAGCGCGAAACAGTGGGCGGAGTCGCACTACACACCGGTGAAGCGCGGAACATTAGACTGAGTCGCACTACACTCCGGTGAAGCGCGGAACATTGGGCGGAGTCGCACTACACACCGGTGAAGCGCGGAACATTAGACTGAGTCGCACTACACTCCGGTGAAGCGCGGAACATTGGGCGGAGTCGCACTACACACCGGTGAAGCGCGGAACATTGGGCGGAGTCGCACTACACTCCGGTGAAGCGCGGAACATTGGACTGAGTCGCACTACACACCGGTGAAGCGCGGAACATTGGGCGGAGTCGCACTACACTCCGGTGAAGCGCGGAACAGTGGGCTGAGTCGCACTACACTCCGGTGAAGCGCGGAACATTGGGCGGAGTCGCACTACACTCCGGTGAAGCGCGGAACATTGGGCGGAGTCGCACTACACTCCGGTGAAGCGCGGAACATTAGACTGAGTCGCACTACACTCCGGTGAAGCGCGGAACATTGGGCGGAGTCGCACTACACACCGGTGAAGCGCGGAACATTGGGCGGAGTCGCACTACACTCCGGTGAAGCGCGGAACATTGGGCGGAGTCGCACTACACTCCGGTGAAGCGCGGAACAGTGGGCGGAGTCGCACTACACTCCGTTGAAGCGCGGAACAGTGGGCGGAGTCGCACTACACACCGGTGAAGCGCGGAACATTGGGCGGAGTCGCACTACACTCCGGTGAAGCGCGGAACAGTGGGCTGAGTCGCACTACACTCCGGTGAAGCGCGGAACATTGGGCGGAGTCGCACTACACACCGGTGAAGCGCGGAACATTGGGCGGAGTCGCACTACACTCCGGTGAAGCGCGGAACATTGGGCGGAGTCGCAATACACACCGGTGAAGCGCGGAACATTAGACTGAGTCGCACTACACACCGGTGAAGCGCGGAACATTAGACTGAGTCGCACTACACTCCGGTGAAGCGCGGAGCAGTCGGCGGAGTCGCACTACACTCCGGTGAAGCGCGGAACATTGGGCTGAGTCGCACTACACTCCGGTGAGGCGCGGAACAGTGGGCGGAGTCGCACTACACACCGGTGAAGCGCGGAACATTAGACTGAGTCGCACTACACTCCGGTGAAGCGCGGAACATTGGGCGGAGTCGCAATACACACCGGTGAAGCGCGGAACATTGGGCGGAGTCGCACTACACACCGGTGAAGCGCGGAACATTAGACTGAGTCGCACTACACACCGGTGAAGCGCGGAACATTGGGCGGAGTCGCACTACACTCCGGTGAAGCGCGGAACATTAGACTGAGTCGCACTACACACCGGTGAAGCGCGGAACATTAGACTGAGTCGCACTACACTCCGGTGAAGCGCGGAACATTGGGCTGAGTCGCACTACACACCGGTGAAGCGCGGAACATTGGGCGGAGTCGCACTACACTCCCGTGAAGCGCGGAACATTGGGCTGAGTCGCACTACACACCGGTGAAGCGCGGAACATTGGACTGAGTCGCACTACACTCCGGTGAAGCGCGGAACATTGGGCTGAGTCGCACTACACTCCGGTGAAGCGCGGAACAGTGGGCTGAGTCGCACTACACTCCGGTGAAGCGAGGAACATTAGACTGAGTCGCACTACACTCCGGTGAAGCGCGGAACATTGGGCTGAGTCGCACTACACTCCGGTGAAGCGCGGAACATTAGACTGAGTCGCACTACACTCCGGTGAAGCGCGGAACATTGGGCTGAGTCGCACTACACTCCGGTGAAGCGCGGAACAGTGGGCTGAGTCGCACTACACTCCGGTGAAGCGCGGAACATTAGACTGAGTCGCACTACACTCCGGTGAAGCGCGGAACATTAGACTGAGTCGCACTACACTCCGGTGAAGCGCGGAGCAGTGGGCTGAGTCGCACTACACTCCGGTGAAGCGCGGAACATTAGACTGAGTCGCACTACACTCCGGTGAGGCGCGGAACAGTGGGCGGAGTCGCACTACACTCCGGTGAAGCGCGGAACATTGGGCTGAGTCGCACTACACACCGGTGAGGCGCGGAACAGTGGGCTGAGTCGCACTACACTCCGGTGAAGCGCGGAACATTAGACTGAGTCGCACTACACTCCGGTGAAGCGCGGAACATTGGGCCGAGTCGCACTACACTCCGGTGAAGCGCGGAACATTGGGCTGAGTCGCACTACACTCCGGTGAAGCGCGGAACAGTGGGTTGAGTCGCACTACACTCCGGTGAAGCGCGGAACAGTGGGCTGAGTCGCACTACACTCCGGTGAAGCGCGGAACAGTGGGCTGAGTCGCACTACACTCCGGTGAAGCGCGGAACAGTGGGCTGAGTCGCACTACACTCCGGTGAAGCGCGGAACATTGGGCGGAGTCGCACTACACTCCGGTGAAGCGCGGAACATTGGGCTGAGTCGCACTACACTCCGGTGAAGCGCGGAACATTGGGCGGAGTCGCACTACACACCGGTGAAGCGCGGAACATTAGACTGAGTCGCACTACACTCCGGTGAAGCGCGGAACAGTGGGCTGAGTCGCACTACACTCCGGTGAAGCGCGGAACATTGGGCTGAGTCGCACTACACTCCGGTGAAGCGCGGAACATTGGGCTGAGTCGCACTACACTCCGGTGAAGCGCGGAACATTGGGCGGAGTCGCACTACACACCGGTGAAGCGCGGAACATTAGACTGAGTCGCACTACACTCCGGTGAAGCGCGGAACATTGGGCTGAGTCGCACTACACTCCGGTGAAGCGCGGAACAGTGGGCTGAGTCGCACTACACTCCGGTGAAGCGCGGAACATTGGGCTGAGTCGCACTACACTCCGGTGAAGCGCGGAACAGTGGGCTGAGTCGCACTACACTCCGGTGAAGCGCGGAACATTGGGCTGAGTCGCACTACACTCCGGTGAAGCGCGGAACATTGGGCGGAGTCGCACTACACACCGGTGAAGCGCGGAACATTGGGCTGAGTCGCACTACACTCCGGTGAAGCGCGGAACATTGGCCTGAGTCGCACTACACTCCGGTGAAGCGCGGAACATTGGGCTGAGTCGCACTACACTCCGGTGAAGCGCGGAACATTGGGCGGAGTCGCACTACACACCGGTGAAGCGCGGAACATTAGACTGAGTCGCACTACACTCCGGTGAAGCGCGGAACATTGGGCTGAGTCGCACTACACTCCGGTGAAGCGCGGAACATTAGACTGAGTCGCACTACACTCCGGTGAAGCGCGGAACATTGGGCTGAGTCGCACTACATTCCGGTGAAGCGCGGAACATTGGGCTGAGTCGCACTACACTCCGGTGAAGCGCGGAACATTAGACTGAGTCGCACTACACTCCGGTGAAGCGCGGAACATTGGGCTGAGTCGCACTACATTCCGGTGAAGCGCGGAACATTAGACTGAGTCGCACTACACTCCGGTGAAGCGCGGAACATTGGGCTGAGTCCCACTACACTCCGGTGAAGCGCGGAACATTGGGCTGAGTCGCACTACACTCCGGTGAAGCGCGGAACATTAGACTGAGTCGCACTACACTCCGGTGAAGCGCGGAACATTGGGCTGAGTCGCACTACACACCGGTGAAGCGCGGAACAGTGGGCTGAGTCGCACTACACACCGGTGAAGCGCGGAACATTGGGCGGAGTCGCACTACACTCCGGTGAAGCGCGGAACATTAGACTGAGTCGCACTACACTCCGGTGAAGCGCGGAACATTGGGCGGAGTCGCACTACACTCCGGTGAAGCGCGGAACATTGGGCGGAGTCGCACTACACACCGGTGAAGCGCGGAACAGTGGGCTGAGTCGCACTACACTCCGGTGAAGCGCGGAACAGTGGGCTGAGTCGCACTACACACCGGTGAAGCGCGGAACATTAGACTGAGTCGCACTACACTCCGGTGAAGCGCGGAACATTGGGCGGAGTCGCACTACACTCCGGTGAAGCGCGGAACATTAGACTGAGTCGCACTACACTCCGGTGAAGCGCGGAACATTGGGCGGAGTCGCACTACACTCCGGTGAAGCGCGGAACATTAGACTGAGTCGCACTACACTCCGGTGAAGCGCGGAACAGTGGGCTGAGTCGCACTACACACCGGTGAAGCGCGGAACATTGAGCTGAGTCGCACTACACTCCGGTGAAGCGCGGAACATTGGGCTGAGTCGCACTACACACCGGTGAAGCGCGGAACAGTGGGTGGAGTCGCACTACACACCGGTGAAGCGCGGAACAGTGGGCTGAGTCGCACTACACTCCGGTGAAGCGCGGAACAGTGGGCTGAGTCGCACTACACACCGGTGAAGCGCGGAACATTGAGCTGAGTCGCACTACACTCCGGTGAAGCGCGGAACATTGGGCTGAGTCGCACTACACACCGGTGAAGCGCGGAACAGTGGGCGGAGTCGCACTACACTCCGGTGAAGCGCGGAACAGTGGGCGGAGTCGCACTACACACCGGTGAAGCGCGGAACAGTGGGCGGAGTCGCACTACACTCCGGTGAAGCGCGGAACATTAGACTGAGTCGCACTACACTCCGGTGAAGCGCGGAACAGTGGGCTGAGTCGCACTACACACCGGTGAAGCGCGGAACATTGAGCTGAGTCGCACTACACTCCGGTGAAGCGCGGAACAGTGGGCTGAGTCGCACTACACTCCGGTGAAGCGCGGAACATTGGGCGGAGTCGCACTACACTCCGGTGAAGCGCGGAACATTGGGCTGAGTCGCACTACACTCCGGTGAAGCGCGGAACATTGGGCGGAGTCGCACTACACACCGGTGAAGCGCGGAACATTAGACTGAGTCGCACTACACTCCGGTGAAGCGCGGAACAGTGGGCTGAGTCGCACTACACTCCGGTGAAGCGCGGAACATTGGGCTGAGTCGCACTACACTCCGGTGAAGCGCGGAACATTGGGCTGAGTCGCACTACACTCCGGTGAAGCGCGGAACATTGGGCGGAGTCGCACTACACACCGGTGAAGCGCGGAACATTAGACTGAGTCGCACTACACTCCGGTGAAGCGCGGAACATTGGGCTGAGTCGCACTACACTCCGGTGAAGCGCGGAACAGTGGGCTGAGTCGCACTACACTCCGGTGAAGCGCGGAACATTGGGCTGAGTCGCACTACACTCCGGTGAAGCGCGGAACAGTGGGCTGAGTCGCACTACACTCCGGTGAAGCGCGGAACATTGGGCTGAGTCGCACTACACTCCGGTGAAGCGCGGAACATTGGGCGGAGTCGCACTACACACCGGTGAAGCGCGGAACATTGGGCTGAGTCGCACTACACTCCGGTGAAGCGCGGAACATTGGCCTGAGTCGCACTACACTTCGGTGAAGCGCGGAACATTGGGCTGAGTCGCACTACACTCCGGTGAAGCGCGGAACATTGGGCGGAGTCGCACTACACACCGGTGAAGCGCGGAACATTAGACTGAGTCGCACTACACTCCGGTGAAGCGCGGAACATTGGGCTGAGTCGCACTACACTCCGGTGAAGCGCGGAACATTAGACTGAGTCGCACTACACTCCGGTGAAGCGCGGAACATTGGGCTGAGTCGCACTACATTCCGGTGAAGCGCGGAACATTGGGCTGAGTCGCACTACACTCCGGTGAAGCGCGGAACATTAGACTGAGTCGCACTACACTCCGGTGAAGCGCGGAACATTAGACTGAGTCGCACTACATTCCGGTGAAGCGCGGAACATTGGGCTGAGTCCCACTACACTCCGGTGAAGCGCGGAACATTGGGCTGAGTCGCACTACACTCCGGTGAAGCGCGGAACATTAGACTGAGTCGCACTACACTCCGGTGAAGCGCGGAACATTGGGCTGAGTCGCACTACACACCGGTGAAGCGCGGAACAGTGGGCTGAGTCGCACTACACACCGGTGAAGCGCGGAACATTGGGCGGAGTCGCACTACACTCCGGTGAAGCGCGGAACATTAGACTGAGTCGCACTACACTCCGGTGAAGCGCGGAACATTGGGCGGAGTCGCACTACACTCCGGTGAAGCGCGGAACATTGGGCGGAGTCGCACTACACACCGGTGAAGCGCGGAACAGTGGGCTGAGTCGCACTACACTCCGGTGAAGCGCGGAACAGTGGGCTGAGTCGCACTACACACCGGTGAAGCGCGGAACATTAGACTGAGTCGCACTACACTCCGGTGAAGCGCGGAACATTGGGCGGAGTCGCACTACACTCCGGTGAAGCGCGGAACATTAGACTGAGTCGCACTACACTCCGGTGAAGCGCGGAACATTGGGCGGAGTCGCACTACACTCCGGTGAAGCGCGGAACATTAGACTGAGTCGCACTACACTCCGGTGAAGCGCGGAACAGTGGGCTGAGTCGCACTACACACCGGTGAAGCGCGGAACATTGAGCTGAGTCGCACTACACTCCGGTGAAGCGCGGAACATTGGGCTGAGTCGCACTACACACCGGTGAAGCGCGGAACAGTGGGTGGAGTCGCACTACACACCGGTGAAGCGCGGAACAGTGGGCTGAGTCGCACTACACTCCGGTGAAGCGCGGAACAGTGGGCTGAGTCGCACTACACACCGGTGAAGCGCGGAACATTGAGCTGAGTCGCACTACACTCCGGTGAAGCGCGGAACATTGGGCTGAGTCGCACTACACACCGGTGAAGCGCGGAACAGTGGGCGGAGTCGCACTACACTCCGGTGAAGCGCGGAACAGTGGGCGGAGTCGCACTACACACCGGTGAAGCGCGGAACAGTGGGCGGAGTCGCACTACACTCCGGTGAAGCGCGGAACATTAGACTGAGTCGCACTACACTCCGGTGAAGCGCGGAACAGTGGGCTGAGTCGCACTACACACCGGTGAAGCGCGGAACATTGAGCTGAGTCGCACTACACTCCGGTGAAGCACGGAACATTGGGCTGAGTCGCACTACACACCGGTGAAGCGCGGAACATTGAGCTGAGTCGCACTACACTCCGGTGAAGCGCGGAACGTTGGGCTGAGTCGCACTACACACCGGTGAAGCGCGGAACATTGGGCTGAGTCGCACTACACACCGGTGAAGCGCGGAACATTAGACTGAGTCGCACTACACTCCGGTGAAGCGCGGAACAGTGGGCGGAGTCGCACTACACTCCGGTGAAGCGCGGAACATTAGACTGAGTCGCACTACACTCCGGTGAAGCGCGGAACATTGAGCTGAGTCGCACTACACTCCGGTGAAGCGCGGAACATTGGGCGGAGTCGCACTACACTCCGGTGAAGCGCGGAACATTAGACTGAGTCGCACTACACTCCGGTGAAGCGCGGAACATTGGGCGGAGTCGCACTACACTCCGGTGAAGCGCGGAACATTAGACTGAGTCGCACTACACTCCGGTGAAGCGCGGAACATTGGGCGGAGTCGCACTACACTCCGGTGAAGCGCGGAACATTAGACTGAGTCGCACTACACTCCGGTGAAGCGCGGAACATTGGGCGGAGTCGCACTACACTCCGGTGAAGCGCGGAACATTAGACTGAGTCGCACTACACTCCGGTGAAGCGCGGAACATTGAGCTGAGTCGCACTACACTCCGGTGAAGCGCGGAACATTAGACTGAGTCGCACTACACTCCGGTGAAGCGCGGAACATTATACTGAGTCGCACTACACTCCGGTGAAGCGCGGAACATTGAGCTGAGTCGCACTACACTCCGGTGAAGCGCGGAACATTAGACTGAGTCGCACTACACTCCGGTGAAGCGCGGAACAGTGGGCTGAGTCGCACTACACACCGGTGAAGCGCCGAACAGTGAGCTGAGTCGCACTACACTCCGGTGAAGCGCGGAACATTAGACTGAGTCGCACTACACTCCGGTGAAGCGCGGAACAGTGGGCGGAGTCGCACTACACACCGGTGAAGCGCGGAACATTAGACTGAGTCGCACTACACTCCGGTGAAGCGCGGAACATTGGGCGGAGTCGCACTACACTCCGGTGAAGCGCGGAACATTGGGCGGAGTCGCACTACACTCCGGTGAAGCGCGGAACAGTGGGCTGAGTCGCACTACACTCCGGTGAAGCGCGGAACAGTGAGCTGAGTCGCACTACACTCCGGTGAAGCGCGGAACATTAGACTGAGTCGCACTACACTCCGGTGAAGCGCGGAACAGTGGGCTGAGTCGCACTACACACCGGTGAAGCGCGGAACATTAGACTGAGTCGCACTACACTCCGGTGAAGCGCGGAACATTGGGCGGAGTCGCACTACACTCCGGTGAAGCGCGGAACATTAGACTGAGTCGCACTACACTCCGGTGAAGCGCGGAACATTGGGCGGAGTCGCACTACACTCCGGTGAAGCGCGGAACATTAGACTGAGTCGCACTACACTCCGGTGAAGCGCGGAACAGTGGGCTGAGTCGCACTACACACCGGTGAAGCGCGGAACATTGAGCTGAGTCGCACTACACTCCGGTGAAGCGCGGAACATTGGGCTGAGTCGCACTACACACCGGTGAAGCGCGGAACAGTGGGCGGAGTCGCACTACACACCGGTGAAGCGCGGAACAGTGGGCTGAGTCGCACTACACTCCGGTGAAGCGCGGAACAGTGGGCTGAGTCGCACTACACACCGGTGAAGCGCGGAACATTGAGCTGAGTCGCACTACACTCCGGTGAAGCGCGGAACATTGGGCTGAGTCGCACTACACACCGGTGAAGCGCGGAACAGTGGGCGGAGTCGCACTACACTCCGGTGAAGCGCGGAACAGTGGGCGGAGTCGCACTACACACCGGTGAAGCGCGGAACAGTGGGCGGAGTCGCACTACACTCCGGTGAAGCGCGGAACATTAGACTGAGTCGCACTACACTCCGGTGAAGCGCGGAACATTGGGCTGAGTCGCACTACACACCGGTGAAGCGCGGAACATTGAGCTGAGTCGCACTACACTCCGGTGAAGCACGGAACATTGGGCTGAGTCGCACTACACACCGGTGAAGCGCGGAACATTGAGCTGAGCCGCACTACACTCCGGTGAAGCGCAGAACATTGGGCTGAGTCGCACTACACACCGGTGAAGCGCGGAACATTGGGCTGAGTCGCACTACACACCGGTGAAGCGCGGAACATTAGACTGAGTCGCACTACACTCCGGTGAAGCGCGGAACAGTGGGCGGAGTCGCACTACACTCCGGTGAAGCGCGGAACAGTGGGCGGAGTCGCACTACACTCCGGTGAAGCGCGGAACAGTGGGCGGAGTCGCACTACACTCCGGTGAAGCGCGGAACATTGGACTGAGTCGCACTACACACCGGTGAAGCGCGGAACATTAGACTGAGTCGCACTACACACCGGTGAAGCGCGGAACAGTGGGCGGAGTCGCACTACACTCCGGTGAAGCGCGGAACAGTGGGCGGAGTCGCACTACACTCCGGTGAAGCGCGGAACAGTGGGCGGAGTCGCACTACACACCGGTGAAGCGCGGAACATTAGACTGAGTCGCACTACACTCCGGTGAAGCGCGGAACATTGGGCGGAGTCGCACTACACACCGGTGAAGCGCGGAACATTAGACTGAGTCGCACTACACTCCGGTGAAGCGCGGAACATTGGGCGGAGTCGCACTACACACCGGTGAAGCGCGGAGCAGTCGGCGGAGTCGCACTACACTCCGGTGAAGCGCGGAACATTGAGCTGAGTCGCACTACACTCCGGTGAAGCGCGGAACATTGGGCGGAGTCGCACTACACTCCGGTGAAGCGCGGAACAGTGGGCGGAGTCGCACTACACACCGGTGAAGCGCGGAACATTAGACTGAGTCGCACTACACTCCGGTGAAGCGCGGAACATTGGGCGGAGTCGCACTACACACCGGTGAAGCGCGGAACATTAGACTGAGTCGCACTACACTCCGGTGAAGCGCGGAACATTGGGCGGAGTCGCACTACACTCCGGTGAAGCGCGGAACAGTGGGCGGAGTCGCACTACACTCCGGTGAAGCGCGGAACATTGGGCTGAGTCGCACTACACACCGGTGAAGCGCGGAACAGTGGGCTGAGTCGCACTACACACCGGTGAAGCGCGGAACATTGGGCGGAGTCGCACTACACTCCGGTGAAGCGCGGAACATTAGACTGAGTCGCACTACACTCCGGTGAAGCGCGGAACATTGGGCGGAGTCGCACTACACTCCGGTGAAGCGCGGAACATTGGGCGGAGTCGCACTACACACCGGTGAAGCGCGGAACAGTGGGCTGAGTCGCACTACACTCCGGTGAAGCGCGGAACAGTGGGCTGAGTCGCACTACACACCGGTGAAGCGCGGAACATTAGACTGAGTCGCACTACACTCCGGTGAAGCGCGGAACATTGGGCGGAGTCGCACTACACTCCGGTGAAGCGCGGAACATTAGACTGAGTCGCACTACACTCCGGTGAAGCGCGGAACATTGGGCGGAGTCGCACTACACTCCGGTGAAGCGCGGAACATTAGACTGAGTCGCACTACACTCCGGTGAAGCGCGGAACAGTGGGCTGAGTCGCACTACACACCGGTGAAGCGCGGAACATTGAGCTGAGTCGCACTACACTCCGGTGAAGCGCGGAACATTGGGCTGAGTCGCACTACACACCGGTGAAGCGCGGAACAGTGGGTGGAGTCGCACTACACACCGGTGAAGCGCGGAACAGTGGGCTGAGTCGCACTACACTCCGGTGAAGCGCGGAACAGTGGGCTGAGTCGCACTACACACCGGTGAAGCGCGGAACATTGAGCTGAGTCGCACTACACTCCGGTGAAGCGCGGAACATTGGGCTGAGTCGCACTACACACCGGTGAAGCGCGGAACAGTGGGCGGAGTCGCACTACACTCCGGTGAAGCGCGGAACAGTGGGCGGAGTCGCACTACACACCGGTGAAGCGCGGAACAGTGGGCGGAGTCGCACTACACTCCGGTGAAGCGCGGAACATTAGACTGAGTCGCACTACACTCCGGTGAAGCGCGGAACAGTGGGCTGAGTCGCACTACACACCGGTGAAGCGCGGAACATTGAGCTGAGTCGCACTACACTCCGGTGAAGCGCGGAACAGTGGGCTGAGTCGCACTACACTCCGGTGAAGCGCGGAACATTGGGCGGAGTCGCACTACACTCCGGTGAAGCGCGGAACATTGGGCTGAGTCGCACTACACTCCGGTGAAGCGCGGAACATTGGGCGGAGTCGCACTACACACCGGTGAAGCGCGGAACATTAGACTGAGTCGCACTACACTCCGGTGAAGCGCGGAACAGTGGGCTGAGTCGCACTACACTCCGGTGAAGCGCGGAACATTGGGCTGAGTCGCACTACACTCCGGTGAAGCGCGGAACATTGGGCTGAGTCGCACTACACTCCGGTGAAGCGCGGAACATTGGGCGGAGTCGCACTACACACCGGTGAAGCGCGGAACATTAGACTGAGTCGCACTACACTCCGGTGAAGCGCGGAACATTGGGCTGAGTCGCACTACACTCCGGTGAAGCGCGGAACAGTGGGCTGAGTCGCACTACACTCCGGTGAAGCGCGGAACATTGGGCTGAGTCGCACTACACTCCGGTGAAGCGCGGAACAGTGGGCTGAGTCGCACTACACTCCGGTGAAGCGCGGAACATTGGGCTGAGTCGCACTACACTCCGGTGAAGCGCGGAACATTGGGCGGAGTCGCACTACACACCGGTGAAGCGCGGAACATTGGGCTGAGTCGCACTACACTCCGGTGAAGCGCGGAACATTGGCCTGAGTCGCACTACACTTCGGTGAAGCGCGGAACATTGGGCTGAGTCGCACTACACTCCGGTGAAGCGCGGAACATTGGGCGGAGTCGCACTACACACCGGTGAAGCGCGGAACATTAGACTGAGTCGCACTACACTCCGGTGAAGCGCGGAACATTGGGCTGAGTCGCACTACACTCCGGTGAAGCGCGGAACATTAGACTGAGTCGCACTACACTCCGGTGAAGCGCGGAACATTGGGCTGAGTCGCACTACATTCCGGTGAAGCGCGGAACATTGGGCTGAGTCGCACTACACTCCGGTGAAGCGCGGAACATTAGACTGAGTCGCACTACACTCCGGTGAAGCGCGGAACATTAGACTGAGTCGCACTACATTCCGGTGAAGCGCGGAACATTGGGCTGAGTCCCACTACACTCCGGTGAAGCGCGGAACATTGGGCTGAGTCGCACTACACTCCGGTGAAGCGCGGAACATTAGACTGAGTCGCACTACACTCCGGTGAAGCGCGGAACATTGGGCTGAGTCGCACTACACACCGGTGAAGCGCGGAACAGTGGGCTGAGTCGCACTACACACCGGTGAAGCGCGGAACATTGGGCGGAGTCGCACTACACTCCGGTGAAGCGCGGAACATTAGACTGAGTCGCACTACACTCCGGTGAAGCGCGGAACATTGGGCGGAGTCGCACTACACTCCGGTGAAGCGCGGAACATTGGGCGGAGTCGCACTACACACCGGTGAAGCGCGGAACAGTGGGCTGAGTCGCACTACACTCCGGTGAAGCGCGGAACAGTGGGCTGAGTCGCACTACACACCGGTGAAGCGCGGAACATTAGACTGAGTCGCACTACACTCCGGTGAAGCGCGGAACATTGGGCGGAGTCGCACTACACTCCGGTGAAGCGCGGAACATTAGACTGAGTCGCACTACACTCCGGTGAAGCGCGGAACATTGGGCGGAGTCGCACTACACTCCGGTGAAGCGCGGAACATTAGACTGAGTCGCACTACACTCCGGTGAAGCGCGGAACAGTGGGCTGAGTCGCACTACACACCGGTGAAGCGCGGAACATTGAGCTGAGTCGCACTACACTCCGGTGAAGCGCGGAACATTGGGCTGAGTCGCACTACACACCGGTGAAGCGCGGAACAGTGGGTGGAGTCGCACTACACACCGGTGAAGCGCGGAACAGTGGGCTGAGTCGCACTACACTCCGGTGAAGCGCGGAACAGTGGGCTGAGTCGCACTACACACCGGTGAAGCGCGGAACATTGAGCTGAGTCGCACTACACTCCGGTGAAGCGCGGAACATTGGGCTGAGTCGCACTACACACCGGTGAAGCGCGGAACAGTGGGCGGAGTCGCACTACACTCCGGTGAAGCGCGGAACAGTGGGCGGAGTCGCACTACACACCGGTGAAGCGCGGAACAGTGGGCGGAGTCGCACTACACTCCGGTGAAGCGCGGAACATTAGACTGAGTCGCACTACACTCCGGTGAAGCGCGGAACAGTGGGCTGAGTCGCACTACACACCGGTGAAGCGCGGAACATTGAGCTGAGTCGCACTACACTCCGGTGAAGCACGGAACATTGGGCTGAGTCGCACTACACACCGGTGAAGCGCGGAACATTGAGCTGAGTCGCACTACACTCCGGTGAAGCGCGGAACGTTGGGCTGAGTCGCACTACACACCGGTGAAGCGCGGAACATTGGGCTGAGTCGCACTACACACCGGTGAAGCGCGGAACATTAGACTGAGTCGCACTACACTCCGGTGAAGCGCGGAACAGTGGGCGGAGTCGCACTACACTCCGGTGAAGCGCGGAACATTAGACTGAGTCGCACTACACTCCGGTGAAGCGCGGAACATTGAGCTGAGTCGCACTACACTCCGGTGAAGCGCGGAACATTGGGCGGAGTCGCACTACACTCCGGTGAAGCGCGGAACATTAGACTGAGTCGCACTACACTCCGGTGAAGCGCGGAACATTGGGCGGAGTCGCACTACACTCCGGTGAAGCGCGGAACATTAGACTGAGTCGCACTACACTCCGGTGAAGCGCGGAACATTGGGCGGAGTCGCACTACACTCCGGTGAAGCGCGGAACATTAGACTGAGTCGCACTACACTCCGGTGAAGCGCGGAACATTGGGCGGAGTCGCACTACACTCCGGTGAAGCGCGGAACATTAGACTGAGTCGCACTACACTCCGGTGAAGCGCGGAACATTGAGCTGAGTCGCACTACACTCCGGTGAAGCGCGGAACATTAGACTGAGTCGCACTACACTCCGGTGAAGCGCGGAACATTATACTGAGTCGCACTACACTCCGGTGAAGCGCGGAACATTGAGCTGAGTCGCACTACACTCCGGTGAAGCGCGGAACATTAGACTGAGTCGCACTACACTCCGGTGAAGCGCGGAACAGTGGGCTGAGTCGCACTACACACCGGTGAAGCGCCGAACAGTGAGCTGAGTCGCACTACACTCCGGTGAAGCGCGGAACATTAGACTGAGTCGCACTACACTCCGGTGAAGCGCGGAACAGTGGGCGGAGTCGCACTACACACCGGTGAAGCGCGGAACATTAGACTGAGTCGCACTACACTCCGGTGAAGCGCGGAACATTGGGCGGAGTCGCACTACACTCCGGTGAAGCGCGGAACATTGGGCGGAGTCGCACTACACTCCGGTGAAGCGCGGAACAGTGGGCTGAGTCGCACTACACTCCGGTGAAGCGCGGAACAGTGAGCTGAGTCGCACTACACTCCGGTGAAGCGCGGAACATTAGACTGAGTCGCACTACACTCCGGTGAAGCGCGGAACAGTGGGCTGAGTCGCACTACACACCGGTGAAGCGCGGAACATTAGACTGAGTCGCACTACACTCCGGTGAAGCGCGGAACATTGGGCGGAGTCGCACTACACTCCGGTGAAGCGCGGAACATTAGACTGAGTCGCACTACACTCCGGTGAAGCGCGGAACATTGGGCGGAGTCGCACTACACTCCGGTGAAGCGCGGAACATTAGACTGAGTCGCACTACACTCCGGTGAAGCGCGGAACAGTGGGCTGAGTCGCACTACACACCGGTGAAGCGCGGAACATTGAGCTGAGTCGCACTACACTCCGGTGAAGCGCGGAACATTGGGCTGAGTCGCACTACACACCGGTGAAGCGCGGAACAGTGGGCGGAGTCGCACTACACACCGGTGAAGCGCGGAACAGTGGGCTGAGTCGCACTACACTCCGGTGAAGCGCGGAACAGTGGGCTGAGTCGCACTACACACCGGTGAAGCGCGGAACATTGAGCTGAGTCGCACTACACTCCGGTGAAGCGCGGAACATTGGGCTGAGTCGCACTACACACCGGTGAAGCGCGGAACAGTGGGCGGAGTCGCACTACACTCCGGTGAAGCGCGGAACAGTGGGCGGAGTCGCACTACACACCGGTGAAGCGCGGAACAGTGGGCGGAGTCGCACTACACTCCGGTGAAGCGCGGAACATTAGACTGAGTCGCACTACACTCCGGTGAAGCGCGGAACATTGGGCTGAGTCGCACTACACACCGGTGAAGCGCGGAACATTGAGCTGAGTCGCACTACACTCCGGTGAAGCACGGAACATTGGGCTGAGTCGCACTACACACCGGTGAAGCGCGGAACATTGAGCTGAGCCGCACTACACTCCGGTGAAGCGCAGAACATTGGGCTGAGTCGCACTACACACCGGTGAAGCGCGGAACATTGGGCTGAGTCGCACTACACACCGGTGAAGCGCGGAACATTAGACTGAGTCGCACTACACTCCGGTGAAGCGCGGAACAGTGGGCGGAGTCGCACTACACTCCGGTGAAGCGCGGAACAGTGGGCGGAGTCGCACTACACTCCGGTGAAGCGCGGAACAGTGGGCGGAGTCGCACTACACTCCGGTGAAGCGCGGAACATTGGACTGAGTCGCACTACACACCGGTGAAGCGCGGAACATTAGACTGAGTCGCACTACACACCGGTGAAGCGCGGAACAGTGGGCGGAGTCGCACTACACTCCGGTGAAGCGCGGAACAGTGGGCGGAGTCGCACTACACTCCGGTGAAGCGCGGAACAGTGGGCGGAGTCGCACTACACACCGGTGAAGCGCGGAACATTAGACTGAGTCGCACTACACTCCGGTGAAGCGCGGAACATTGGGCGGAGTCGCACTACACACCGGTGAAGCGCGGAACATTAGACTGAGTCGCACTACACTCCGGTGAAGCGCGGAACATTGGGCGGAGTCGCACTACACACCGGTGAAGCGCGGAGCAGTCGGCGGAGTCGCACTACACTCCGGTGAAGCGCGGAACATTGAGCTGAGTCGCACTACACTCCGGTGAAGCGCGGAACATTGGGCGGAGTCGCACTACACTCCGGTGAAGCGCGGAACAGTGGGCGGAGTCGCACTACACACCGGTGAAGCGCGGAACATTAGACTGAGTCGCACTACACTCCGGTGAAGCGCGGAACATTGGGCGGAGTCGCACTACACACCGGTGAAGCGCGGAACATTAGACTGAGTCGCACTACACTCCGGTGAAGCGCGGAACATTGGGCGGAGTCGCACTACACACCGGTGAAGCGCGGAACATTGGGCGGAGTCGCACTACACTCCGGTGAAGCGCGGAACATTGGACTGAGTCGCACTACACACCGGTGAAGCGCGGAACATTGGGCGGAGTCGCACTACACTCCGGTGAAGCGCGGAACAGTGGGCTGAGTCGCACTACACTCCGGTGAAGCGCGGAACATTGGGCGGAGTCGCACTACACTCCGGTGAAGCGCGGAACATTGGGCGGAGTCGCACTACACTCCGGTGAAGCGCGGAACATTAGACTGAGTCGCACTACACTCTGGTGAAGCGCGGAACATTGGGCGGAGTCGCACTACACACCGGTGAAGCGCGGAACATTGGGCGGAGTCGCACTACACTCCGGTGAAGCGCGGAACATTGGGCGGAGTCGCACTACACTCCGGTGAAGCGCGGAACAGTGGGCGGAGTCGCACTACACTCCGGTGAAGCGCGGAACAGTGGGCGGAGTCGCACTACACACCGGTGAAGCGCGGAACATTGGGCGGAGTCGCACTACACTCCGGTGAAGCGCGGAACAGTGGGCTGAGTCGCACTACACTCCGGTGAAGCACGGAACATTGGGCGGAGTCGCACTACACACCGGTGAAGCGCGGAACATTGGGCGGAGTCGCACTACACTCCGGTGAAGCGCGGAACATTGGGCGGAGTCGCAATACACACCGGTGAAGCGCGGAACATTAGACTGAGTCGCACTACACACCGGTGAAGCGCGGAACATTAGACTGAGTCGCACTACACTCCGGTGAAGCGCGGAGCAGTCGGCGGAGTCGCACTACACTCCGGTGAAGCGCGGAACATTGGGCTGAGTCGCACTACACTCCGGTGAAGCGCGGAACATTGGGCGGAGTCGCACTACACTCCGGTGAAGCGCGGAACATTGGGCGGAGTCGCACTACACACCGGTGAAGCGCGGAACAGTGGGCTGAGTCGCACTACACTCCGGTGAAGCGCGGAACAGTGGGCTGAGTCGCACTACACACCGGTGAAGCGCGGAACATTAGACTGAGTCGCACTACACTCCGGTGAAGCGCGGAACATTGGGCGGAGTCGCACTACACTCCGGTGAAGCGCGGAACATTAGACTGAGTCGCACTACACTCCGGTGAAGCGCGGAACATTGGGCGGAGTCGCACTACACTCCGGTGAAGCGCGGAACATTAGACTGAGTCGCACTACACTCCGGTGAAGCGCGGAACAGTGGGCTGAGTCGCACTACACACCGGTGAAGCGCGGAACATTGAGCTGAGTCGCACTACACTCCGGTGAAGCGCGGAACATTGGGCTGAGTCGCACTACACACCGGTGAAGCGCGGAACAGTGGGTGGAGTCGCACTACACACCGGTGAAGCGCGGAACAGTGGGCTGAGTCGCACTACACTCCGGTGAAGCGCGGAACAGTGGGCTGAGTCGCACTACACACCGGTGAAGCGCGGAACATTGAGCTGAGTCGCACTACACTCCGGTGAAGCGCGGAACATTGGGCTGAGTCGCACTACACACCGGTGAAGCGCGGAACAGTGGGCGGAGTCGCACTACACTCCGGTGAAGCGCGGAACAGTGGGCGGAGTCGCACTACACACCGGTGAAGCGCGGAACAGTGGGCGGAGTCGCACTACACTCCGGTGAAGCGCGGAACATTAGACTGAGTCGCACTACACTCCGGTGAAGCGCGGAACAGTGGGCTGAGTCGCACTACACACCGGTGAAGCGCGGAACATTGAGCTGAGTCGCACTACACTCCGGTGAAGCACGGAACATTGGGCTGAGTCGCACTACACACCGGTGAAGCGCGGAACATTGAGCTGAGTCGCACTACACTCCGGTGAAGCGCGGAACGTTGGGCTGAGTCGCACTACACACCGGTGAAGCGCGGAACATTGGGCTGAGTCGCACTACACACCGGTGAAGCGCGGAACATTAGACTGAGTCGCACTACACTCCGGTGAAGCGCGGAACAGTGGGCGGAGTCGCACTACACTCCGGTGAAGCGCGGAACATTAGACTGAGTCGCACTACACTCCGGTGAAGCGCGGAACATTGAGCTGAGTCGCACTACACTCCGGTGAAGCGCGGAACATTGGGCGGAGTCGCACTACACTCCGGTGAAGCGCGGAACATTAGACTGAGTCGCACTACACTCCGGTGAAGCGCGGAACATTGGGCGGAGTCGCACTACACTCCGGTGAAGCGCGGAACATTAGACTGAGTCGCACTACACTCCGGTGAAGCGCGGAACATTGGGCGGAGTCGCACTACACTCCGGTGAAGCGCGGAACATTAGACTGAGTCGCACTACACTCCGGTGAAGCGCGGAACATTGGGCGGAGTCGCACTACACTCCGGTGAAGCGCGGAACATTAGACTGAGTCGCACTACACTCCGGTGAAGCGCGGAACATTGAGCTGAGTCGCACTACACTCCGGTGAAGCGCGGAACATTAGACTGAGTCGCACTACACTCCGGTGAAGCGCGGAACATTAGACTGAGTCGCACTACACTCCGGTGAAGCGCGGAACATTGAGCTGAGTCGCACTACACTCCGGTGAAGCGCGGAACATTAGACTGAGTCGCACTACACTCCGGTGAAGCGCGGAACAGTGGGCTGAGTCGCACTACACACCGGTGAAGCGCCGAACAGTGAGCTGAGTCGCACTACACTCCGGTGAAGCGCGGAACATTAGACTGAGTCGCACTACACTCCGGTGAAGCGCGGAACAGTGGGCGGAGTCGCACTACACACCGGTGAAGCGCGGAACATTAGACTGAGTCGCACTACACTCCGGTGAAGCGCGGAACATTGGGCGGAGTCGCACTACACTCCGGTGAAGCGCGGAACATTGGGCGGAGTCGCACTACACTCCGGTGAAGCGCGGAACAGTGGGCTGAGTCGCACTACACTCCGGTGAAGCGCGGAACAGTGAGCTGAGTCGCACTACACTCCGGTGAAGCGCGGAACATTAGACTGAGTCGCACTACACTCCGGTGAAGCGCGGAACAGTGGGCTGAGTCGCACTACACACCGGTGAAGCGCGGAACATTAGACTGAGTCGCACTACACTCCGGTGAAGCGCGGAACATTGGGCGGAGTCGCACTACACTCCGGTGAAGCGCGGAACATTAGACTGAGTCGCACTACACTCCGGTGAAGCGCGGAACATTGGGCGGAGTCGCACTACACTCCGGTGAAGCGCGGAACATTAGACTGAGTCGCACTACACTCCGGTGAAGCGCGGAACAGTGGGCTGAGTCGCACTACACACCGGTGAAGCGCGGAACATTGAGCTGAGTCGCACTACACTCCGGTGAAGCGCGGAACATTGGGCTGAGTCGCACTACACACCGGTGAAGCGCGGAACAGTGGGCGGAGTCGCACTACACACCGGTGAAGCCCGGAACAGTGGGCTGAGTCGCACTACACTCCGGTGAAGCGCGGAACAGTGGGCTGAGTCGCACTACACACCGGTGAAGCGCGGAACATTGAGCTGAGTCGCACTACACTCCGGTGAAGCGCGGAACATTGGGCTGAGTCGCACTACACACCGGTGAAGCGCGGAACAGTGGGCGGAGTCGCACTACACTCCGGTGAAGCGCGGAACAGTGGGCGGAGTCGCACTACACACCGGTGAAGCGCGGAACAGTGGGCGGAGTCGCACTACACTCCGGTGAAGCGCGGAACATTAGACTGAGTCGCACTACACTCCGGTGAAGCGCGGAACATTGGGCTGAGTCGCACTACACACCGGTGAAGCGCGGAACATTGAGCTGAGTCGCACTACACTCCGGTGAAGCACGGAACATTGGGCTGAGTCGCACTACACACCGGTGAAGCGCGGAACATTGAGCTGAGCCGCACTACACTCCGGTGAAGCGCAGAACATTGGGCTGAGTCGCACTACACACCGGTGAAGCGCGGAACATTGGGCTGAGTCGCACTACACACCGGTGAAGCGCGGAACATTAGACTGAGTCGCACTACACTCCGGTGAAGCGCGGAACAGTGGGCGGAGTCGCACTACACTCCGGTGAAGCGCGGAACAGTGGGCGGAGTCGCACTACACTCCGGTGAAGCGCGGAACAGTGGGCGGAGTCGCACTACACTCCGGTGAAGCGCGGAACATTGGACTGAGTCGCACTACACACCGGTGAAGCGCGGAACATTAGACTGAGTCGCACTACACACCGGTGAAGCGCGGAACAGTGGGCGGAGTCGCACTACACTCCGGTGAAGCGCGGAACAGTGGGCGGAGTCGCACTACACTCCGGTGAAGCGCGGAACAGTGGGCGGAGTCGCACTACACACCGGTGAAGCGCGGAACATTAGACTGAGTCGCACTACACTCCGGTGAAGCGCGGAACATTGGGCGGAGTCGCACTACACACCGGTGAAGCGCGGAACATTAGACTGAGTCGCACTACACTCCGGTGAAGCGCGGAACATTGGGCGGAGTCGCACTACACACCGGTGAAGCGCGGAGCAGTCGGCGGAGTCGCACTACACTCCGGTGAAGCGCGGAACATTGAGCTGAGTCGCACTACACTCCGGTGAAGCGCGGAACATTGGGCGGAGTCGCACTACACTCCGGTGAAGCGCGGAACAGTGGGCGGAGTCGCACTACACACCGGTGAAGCGCGGAACATTAGACTGAGTCGCACTACACTCCGGTGAAGCGCGGAACATTGGGCGGAGTCGCACTACACACCGGTGAAGCGCGGAACATTAGACTGAGTCGCACTACACTCCGGTGAAGCGCGGAACATTGGGCGGAGTCGCACTACACACCGGTGAAGCGCGGAACATTGGGCGGAGTCGCACTACACTCCGGTGAAGCGCGGAACATTGGACTGAGTCGCACTACACACCGGTGAAGCGCGGAACATTGGGCGGAGTCGCACTACACTCCGGTGAAGCGCGGAACAGTGGGCTGAGTCGCACTACACTCCGGTGAAGCGCGGAACATTGGGCGGAGTCGCACTACACTCCGGTGAAGCGCGGAACATTGGGCGGAGTCGCACTACACTCCGGTGAAGCGCGGAACATTAGACTGAGTCGCACTACACTCTGGTGAAGCGCGGAACATTGGGCGGAGTCGCACTACACACCGGTGAAGCGCGGAACATTGGGCGGAGTCGCACTACACTCCGGTGAAGCGCGGAACATTGGGCGGAGTCGCACTACACTCCGGTGAAGCGCGGAACAGTGGGCGGAGTCGCACTACACTCCGGTGAAGCGCGGAACAGTGGGCGGAGTCGCACTACACACCGGTGAAGCGCGGAACATTGGGCGGAGTCGCACTACACTCCGGTGAAGCGCGGAACAGTGGGCTGAGTCGCACTACACTCCGGTGAAGCACGGAACATTGGGCGGAGTCGCACTACACACCGGTGAAGCGCGGAACATTGGGCGGAGTCGCACTACACTCCGGTGAAGCGCGGAACATTGGGCGGAGTCGCAATACACACCGGTGAAGCGCGGAACATTAGACTGAGTCGCACTACACACCGGTGAAGCGCGGAACATTAGACTGAGTCGCACTACACTCCGGTGAAGCGCGGAGCAGTCGGCGGAGTCGCACTACACTCCGGTGAAGCGCGGAACATTGGGCTGAGTCGCACTACACTCCGGTGAGGCGCGGAACAGTGGGCGGAGTCGCACTACACACCGGTGAAGCGCGGAACATTAGACTGAGTCGCACTACACTCCGGTGAAGCGCGGAACATTGGGCGGAGTCGCAATACACACCGGTGAAGCGCGGAACATTGGGCGGAGTCGCACTACACACCGGTGAAGCGCGGAACATTAGACTGAGTCGCACTACACACCGGTGAAGCGCGGAACATTGGGCGGAGTCGCACTACACTCCGGTGAAGCGCGGAACATTAGACTGAGTCGCACTACACACCGGTGAAGCGCGGAACATTAGACTGAGTCGCACTACACTCCGGTGAAGCGCGGAACATTGGGCTGAGTCGCACTACACACCGGTGAAGCGCGGAACATTGGGCGGAGTCGCACTACACTCCCGTGAAGCGCGGAACATTGGGCTGAGTCGCACTACACACCGGTGAAGCGCGGAACATTGGACTGAGTCGCACTACACTCCGGTGAAGCGCGGAACATTGGGCTGAGTCGCACTACACTCCGGTGAAGCGCGGAACAGTGGGCTGAGTCGCACTACACTCCGGTGAAGCGAGGAACATTAGACTGAGTCGCACTACACTCTGGTGAAGCGCGGAACATTGGGCTGAGTCGCACTACACTCCGGTGAAGCGCGGAACATTAGACTGAGTCGCACTACACTCCGGTGAAGCGCGGAACATTGGGCTGAGTCGCACTACACTCCGGTGAAGCGCGGAACAGTGGGCTGAGTCGCACTACACTCCGGTGAAGCGCGGAACATTAGACTGAGTCGCACTACACTCCGGTGAAGCGCGGAACATTAGACTGAGTCGCACTACACTCCGGTGAAGCGCGGAGCAGTGGGCTGAGTCGCACTACACTCCGGTGAAGCGCGGAACATTAGACTGAGTCGCACTACACTCCGGTGAGGCGCGGAACAGTGGGCGGAGTCGCACTACACTCCGGTGAAGCGCGGAACATTGGGCTGAGTCGCACTACACACCGGTGAGGCGCGGAACAGTGGGCTGAGTCGCACTACACTCCGGTGAAGCGCGGAACATTAGACTGAGTCGCACTACACTCCGGTGAAGCGCGGAACATTGGGCCGAGTCGCACTACACTCCGGTGAAGCGCGGAACATTGGGCTGAGTCGCACTACACTCCGGTGAAGCGCGGAACAGTGGGTTGAGTCGCACTACACTCCGGTGAAGCGCGGAACAGTGGGCTGAGTCGCACTACACTCCGGTGAAGCGCGGAACAGTGGGCTGAGTCGCACTACACTCCGGTGAAGCGCGGAACAGTGGGCTGAGTCGCACTACACTCCGGTGAAGCGCGGAACATTGGGCGGAGTCGCACTACACTCCGGTGAAGCGCGGAACATTGGGCTGAGTCGCACTACACTCCGGTGAAGCGCGGAACATTGGGCGGAGTCGCACTACACACCGGTGAAGCGCGGAACATTAGACTGAGTCGCACTACACTCCGGTGAAGCGCGGAACAGTGGGCTGAGTCGCACTACACTCCGGTGAAGCGCGGAACATTGGGCTGAGTCGCACTACACTCCGGTGAAGCGCGGAACATTGGGCTGAGTCGCACTACACTCCGGTGAAGCGCGGAACATTGGGCGGAGTCGCAATACACACCGGTGAAGCGCGGAACATTAGACTGAGTCGCACTACACTCCGGTGAAGCGCGGAACATTGGGCTGAGTCGCACTACACTCCGGTGAAGCGCGGAACAGTGGGCTGAGTCGCACTACACTCCGGTGAAGCGCGGAACATTGGGCTGAGTCGCACTACACTCCGGTGAAGCGCGGAAAAGTGGGCTGAGTCGCACTACACTCCGGTGAAGCGCGGAACATTGGGCTGAGTCGCACTACACTCCGGTGAAGCGCGGAACATTGGGCGGAGTCGCAATACACACCGGTGAAGCGCGGAACATTAGACTGAGTCGCACTACACTCCGGTGAAGCGCGGAACATTGGGCTGAGTCGCACTACACTCCGGTGAAGCGCGGAACAGTGGGCTGAGTCGCACTACACTCCGGTGAAGCGCGGAACATTGGGCTGAGTCGCACTACACTCCGGTGAAGCGCGGAACAGTGGGCTGAGTCGCACTACACTCCGGTGAAGCGCGGAACATTGGGCTGAGTCGCACTACACTCCGGTGAAGCGCGGAACATTGGGCGGAGTCGCACTACACTCCGGTGAAGCGCGGAACATTAGACTGAGTCGCACTACACTCCGGTGAAGCGCGGAACATTGGCCTGAGTCGCACTACACTCCGGTGAAGCGCGGAACATTGGGCTGAGTCGCACTATACACCGGTGAAGCGCGGAACATTGGGCTGAGTCGCACTACACACCGGTGAAGCGCGGAACATTAGACTGAGTCGCACTACACTCCGGTGAAGCGCGGAACATTGGGCTGAGTCGCACTACACTCCGGTGAAGCGCGGAACATTAGACTGAGTCGCACTACACTCCGGTGAAGCGCGGAACATTGAGCTGAGTCGCACTACACTCCGGTGAAGCGCGGAACATTGGGCGGAGTCGCACTACACTCCGGTGAAGCGCGGAACAGTGGGCTGAGTCGCACTACACTCCGGTGAAGCGCGGAACAGTGAGCTGAGTCGCACTACACTCCGGTGAAGCGCGGAACATTAGACTGAGTCGCACTACACTCCGGTGAAGCGCGGAACAGTGGGCTGAGTCGCACTACACACCGGTGAAGCGCGGAACATTAGACTGAGTCGCACTACACTCCGGTGAAGCGCGGAACATTGGGCGGAGTCGCACTACACTCCGGTGAAGCGCGGAACATTAGACTGAGTCGCACTACACTCCGGTGAAGCGCGGAACATTGGGCGGAGTCGCACTACACTCCGGTGAAGCGCGGAACATTAGACTGAGTCGCACTACACTCCGGTGAAGCGCGGAACAGTGGGCTGAGTCGCACTACACACCGGTGAAGCGCGGAACATTGAGCTGAGTCGCACTACACTCCGGTGAAGCGCGGAACATTGGGCTGAGTCGCACTACACACCGGTGAAGCGCGGAACAGTGGGCGGAGTCGCACTACACACCGGTGAAGCCCGGAACAGTGGGCTGAGTCGCACTACACTCCGGTGAAGCGCGGAACAGTGGGCTGAGTCGCACTACACACCGGTGAAGCGCGGAACATTGAGCTGAGTCGCACTACACTCCGGTGAAGCGCGGAACATTGGGCTGAGTCGCACTACACACCGGTGAAGCGCGGAACAGTGGGCGGAGTCGCACTACACTCCGGTGAAGCGCGGAACAGTGGGCGGAGTCGCACTACACACCGGTGAAGCGCGGAACAGTGGGCGGAGTCGCACTACACTCCGGTGAAGCGCGGAACATTAGACTGAGTCGCACTACACTCCGGTGAAGCGCGGAACATTGGGCTGAGTCGCACTACACACCGGTGAAGCGCGGAACATTGAGCTGAGTCGCACTACACTCCGGTGAAGCACGGAACATTGGGCTGAGTCGCACTACACACCGGTGAAGCGCGGAACATTGAGCTGAGCCGCACTACACTCCGGTGAAGCGCAGAACATTGGGCTGAGTCGCACTACACACCGGTGAAGCGCGGAACATTGGGCTGAGTCGCACTACACACCGGTGAAGCGCGGAACATTAGACTGAGTCGCACTACACTCCGGTGAAGCGCGGAACAGTGGGCGGAGTCGCACTACACTCCGGTGAAGCGCGGAACAGTGGGCGGAGTCGCACTACACTCCGGTGAAGCGCGGAACAGTGGGCGGAGTCGCACTACACTCCGGTGAAGCGCGGAACATTGGACTGAGTCGCACTACACACCGGTGAAGCGCGGAACATTAGACTGAGTCGCACTACACACCGGTGAAGCGCGGAACAGTGGGCGGAGTCGCACTACACTCCGGTGAAGCGCGGAACAGTGGGCGGAGTCGCACTACACTCCGGTGAAGCGCGGAACAGTGGGCGGAGTCGCACTACACACCGGTGAAGCGCGGAACATTAGACTGAGTCGCACTACACTCCGGTGAAGCGCGGAACATTGGGCGGAGTCGCACTACACACCGGTGAAGCGCGGAACATTAGACTGAGTCGCACTACACTCCGGTGAAGCGCGGAACATTGGGCGGAGTCGCACTACACACCGGTGAAGCGCGGAGCAGTCGGCGGAGTCGCACTACACTCCGGTGAAGCGCGGAACATTGAGCTGAGTCGCACTACACTCCGGTGAAGCGCGGAACATTGGGCGGAGTCGCACTACACTCCGGTGAAGCGCGGAACAGTGGGCGGAGTCGCACTACACACCGGTGAAGCGCGGAACATTAGACTGAGTCGCACTACACTCCGGTGAAGCGCGGAACATTGGGCGGAGTCGCACTACACACCGGTGAAGCGCGGAACATTAGACTGAGTCGCACTACACTCCGGTGAAGCGCGGAACATTGGGCGGAGTCGCACTACACACCGGTGAAGCGCGGAACATTGGGCGGAGTCGCACTACACTCCGGTGAAGCGCGGAACATTGGACTGAGTCGCACTACACACCGGTGAAGCGCGGAACATTGGGCGGAGTCGCACTACACTCCGGTGAAGCGCGGAACAGTGGGCTGAGTCGCACTACACTCCGGTGAAGCGCGGAACATTGGGCGGAGTCGCACTACACTCCGGTGAAGCGCGGAACATTGGGCGGAGTCGCACTACACTCCGGTGAAGCGCGGAACATTAGACTGAGTCGCACTACACTCTGGTGAAGCGCGGAACATTGGGCGGAGTCGCACTACACACCGGTGAAGCGCGGAACATTGGGCGGAGTCGCACTACACTCCGGTGAAGCGCGGAACATTGGGCGGAGTCGCACTACACTCCGGTGAAGCGCGGAACAGTGGGCGGAGTCGCACTACACTCCGGTGAAGCGCGGAACAGTGGGCGGAGTCGCACTACACACCGGTGAAGCGCGGAACATTGGGCGGAGTCGCACTACACTCCGGTGAAGCGCGGAACAGTGGGCTGAGTCGCACTACACTCCGGTGAAGCACGGAACATTGGGCGGAGTCGCACTACACACCGGTGAAGCGCGGAACATTGGGCGGAGTCGCACTACACTCCGGTGAAGCGCGGAACATTGGGCGGAGTCGCAATACACACCGGTGAAGCGCGGAACATTAGACTGAGTCGCACTACACACCGGTGAAGCGCGGAACATTAGACTGAGTCGCACTACACTCCGGTGAAGCGCGGAGCAGTCGGCGGAGTCGCACTACACTCCGGTGAAGCGCGGAACATTGGGCTGAGTCGCACTACACTCCGGTGAGGCGCGGAACAGTGGGCGGAGTCGCACTACACACCGGTGAAGCGCGGAACATTAGACTGAGTCGCACTACACTCCGGTGAAGCGCGGAACATTGGGCGGAGTCGCAATACACACCGGTGAAGCGCGGAACATTGGGCGGAGTCGCACTACACACCGGTGAAGCGCGGAACATTAGACTGAGTCGCACTACACACCGGTGAAGCGCGGAACATTGGGCGGAGTCGCACTACACTCCGGTGAAGCGCGGAACATTAGACTGAGTCGCACTACACACCGGTGAAGCGCGGAACATTAGACTGAGTCGCACTACACTCCGGTGAAGCGCGGAACATTGGGCTGAGTCGCACTACACACCGGTGAAGCGCGGAACATTGGGCGGAGTCGCACTACACTCCCGTGAAGCGCGGAACATTGGGCTGAGTCGCACTACACACCGGTGAAGCGCGGAACATTGGACTGAGTCGCACTACACTCCGGTGAAGCGCGGAACATTGGGCTGAGTCGCACTACACTCCGGTGAAGCGCGGAACAGTGGGCTGAGTCGCACTACACTCCGGTGAAGCGAGGAACATTAGACTGAGTCGCACTACACTCTGGTGAAGCGCGGAACATTGGGCTGAGTCGCACTACACTCCGGTGAAGCGCGGAACATTAGACTGAGTCGCACTACACTCCGGTGAAGCGCGGAACATTGGGCTGAGTCGCACTACACTCCGGTGAAGCGCGGAACAGTGGGCTGAGTCGCACTACACTCCGGTGAAGCGCGGAACATTAGACTGAGTCGCACTACACTCCGGTGAAGCGCGGAACATTAGACTGAGTCGCACTACACTCCGGTGAAGCGCGGAGCAGTGGGCTGAGTCGCACTACACTCCGGTGAAGCGCGGAACATTAGACTGAGTCGCACTACACTCCGGTGAGGCGCGGAACAGTGGGCGGAGTCGCACTACACTCCGGTGAAGCGCGGAACATTGGGCTGAGTCGCACTACACACCGGTGAGGCGCGGAACAGTGGGCTGAGTCGCACTACACTCCGGTGAAGCGCGGAACATTAGACTGAGTCGCACTACACTCCGGTGAAGCGCGGAACATTGGGCCGAGTCGCACTACACTCCGGTGAAGCGCGGAACATTGGGCTGAGTCGCACTACACTCCGGTGAAGCGCGGAACAGTGGGTTGAGTCGCACTACACTCCGGTGAAGCGCGGAACAGTGGGCTGAGTCGCACTACACTCCGGTGAAGCGCGGAACAGTGGGCTGAGTCGCACTACACTCCGGTGAAGCGCGGAACAGTGGGCTGAGTCGCACTACACTCCGGTGAAGCGCGGAACATTGGGCGGAGTCGCACTACACTCCGGTGAAGCGCGGAACATTGGGCTGAGTCGCACTACACTCCGGTGAAGCGCGGAACATTGGGCGGAGTCGCACTACACACCGGTGAAGCGCGGAACATTAGACTGAGTCGCACTACACTCCGGTGAAGCGCGGAACAGTGGGCTGAGTCGCACTACACTCCGGTGAAGCGCGGAACATTGGGCTGAGTCGCACTACACTCCGGTGAAGCGCGGAACATTGGGCTGAGTCGCACTACACTCCGGTGAAGCGCGGAACATTGGGCGGAGTCGCAATACACACCGGTGAAGCGCGGAACATTAGACTGAGTCGCACTACACTCCGGTGAAGCGCGGAACATTGGGCTGAGTCGCACTACACTCCGGTGAAGCGCGGAACAGTGGGCTGAGTCGCACTACACTCCGGTGAAGCGCGGAACATTGGGCTGAGTCGCACTACACTCCGGTGAAGCGCGGAACAGTGGGCTGAGTCGCACTACACTCCGGTGAAGCGCGGAACATTGGGCTGAGTCGCACTACACTCCGGTGAAGCGCGGAACATTGGGCGGAGTCGCACTACACTCCGGTGAAGCGCGGAACATTAGACTGAGTCGCACTACACTCCGGTGAAGCGCGGAACATTGGCCTGAGTCGCACTACACTCCGGTGAAGCGCGGAACATTGGGCTGAGTCGCACTACACACCGGTGAAGCGCGGAACATTGGGCTGAGTCGCACTACACACCGGTGAAGCGCGGAACATTAGACTGAGTCGCACTACACTCCGGTGAAGCGCGGAACATTGGGCTGAGTCGCACTACACTCCGGTGAAGCGCGGAACATTAGACTGAGTCGCACTACACTCCGGTGAAGCGCGGAACATTGAGCTGAGTCGCACTACACTCCGGTGAAGCGCGGAACATTGGGCGGAGTCGCACTACACTCCGGTGAAGCGCGGAACATTAGACTGAGTCGCACTACACTCCGGTGAAGCGCGGAACATTGGGCGGAGTCGCACTACACTCCGGTGAAGCGCGGAACATTAGACTGAGTCGCACTACACTCCGGTGAAGCGCGGAACATTGAGCTGAGTCGCACTACACTCCGGTGAAGCGCGGAACATTAGACTGAGTCGCACTACACTCCGGTGAAGCGCGGAACATTAGACTGAGTCGCACTACACTCAGGTGAAGCGCGGAACATTGAGCTGAGTCGCACTACACTCCGGTGAAGCGCGGAACATTAGACTGAGTCGCACTACACTCCGGTGAAGCGCGGAACAGTGGGCTGAGTCGCACTACACACCGGTGAAGCGCCGAACAGTGAGCTGAGTCGCACTACACTCCGGTGAAGCGCGGAACATTAGACTGAGTCGCACTACACTCCGGTGAAGCGCGGAACAGTGGGCGGAGTCGCACTACACACCGGTGAAGCGCGGAACATTAGACTGAGTCGCACTACACTCCGGTGAAGCGCGGAACATTGGGCGGAGTCGCACTACACTCCGGTGAAGCGCGGAACATTGGGCGGAGTCGCACTACACTCCGGTGAAGCGCGGAACAGTGGGCTGAGTCGCACTACACTCCGGTGAAGCGCGGAACAGTGAGCTGAGTCGCACTACACTCCGGTGAAGCGCGGAACATTAGACTGAGTCGCACTACACTCCGGTGAAGCGCGGAACAGTGGGCTGAGTCGCACTACACACCGGTGAAGCGCGGAACATTAGACTGAGTCGCACTACACTCCGGTGAAGCGCGGAACATTGGGCGGAGTCGCACTACACTCCGGTGAAGCGCGGAACATTAGACTGAGTCGCACTACACTCCGGTGAAGCGCGGAACATTGGGCGGAGTCGCACTACACTCCGGTGAAGCGCGGAACATTAGACTGAGTCGCACTACACTCCGGTGAAGCGCGGAACAGTGGGCTGAGTCGCACTACACACCGGTGAAGCGCGGAACATTGAGCTGAGTCGCACTACACTCCGGTGAAGCGCGGAACATTGGGCTGAGTCGCACTACACACCGGTGAAGCGCGGAACAGTGGGCGGAGTCGCACTACACACCGGTGAAGCGCGGAACAGTGGGCTGAGTCGCACTACACTCCGGTGAAGCGCGGAACAGTGGGCTGAGTCGCACTACACACCGGTGAAGCGCGGAACATTGAGCTGAGTCGCACTACACTCCGGTGAAGCGCGGAACATTGGGCTGAGTCGCACTACACACCGGTGAAGCGCGGAACAGTGGGCGGAGTCGCACTACACTCCGGTGAAGCGCGGAACAGTGGGCGGAGTCGCACTACACACCGGTGAAGCGCGGAACAGTGGGCGGAGTCGCACTACACTCCGGTGAAGCGCGGAACATTAGACTGAGTCGCACTACACTCCGGTGAAGCGCGGAACATTGGGCTGAGTCGCACTACACACCGGTGAAGCGCGGAACATTGAGCTGAGTCGCACTACACTCCGGTGAAGCACGGAACATTGGGCTGAGTCGCACTACACACCGGTGAAGCGCGGAACATTGAGCTGAGCCGCACTACACTCCGGTGAAGCGCAGAACATTGGGCTGAGTCGCACTACACACCGGTGAAGCGCGGAACATTGGGCTGAGTCGCACTACACACCGGTGAAGCGCGGAACATTAGACTGAGTCGCACTACACTCCGGTGAAGCGCGGAACAGTGGGCGGAGTCGCACTACACTCCGGTGAAGCGCGGAACAGTGGGCGGAGTCGCACTACACTCCGGTGAAGCGCGGAACAGTGGGCGGAGTCGCACTACACTCCGGTGAAGCGCGGAACATTGGACTGAGTCGCACTACACACCGGTGAAGCGCGGAACATTAGACTGAGTCGCACTACACACCGGTGAAGCGCGGAACAGTGGGCGGAGTCGCACTACACTCCGGTGAAGCGCGGAACAGTGGGCGGAGTCGCACTACACTCCGGTGAAGCGCGGAACAGTGGGCGGAGTCGCACTACACACCGGTGAAGCGCGGAACATTAGACTGAGTCGCACTACACTCCGGTGAAGCGCGGAACATTGGGCGGAGTCGCACTACACACCGGTGAAGCGCGGAACATTAGACTGAGTCGCACTACACTCCGGTGAAGCGCGGAACATTGGGCGGAGTCGCACTACACACCGGTGAAGCGCGGAGCAGTCGGCGGAGTCGCACTACACTCCGGTGAAGCGCGGAACATTGAGCTGAGTCGCACTACACTCCGGTGAAGCGCGGAACATTGGGCGGAGTCGCACTACACTCCGGTGAAGCGCGGAACAGTGGGCGGAGTCGCACTACACACCGGTGAAGCGCGGAACATTAGACTGAGTCGCACTACACTCCGGTGAAGCGCGGAACATTGGGCGGAGTCGCACTACACACCGGTGAAGCGCGGAACATTAGACTGAGTCGCACTACACTCCGGTGAAGCGCGGAACATTGGGCGGAGTCGCACTACACACCGGTGAAGCGCGGAACATTGGGCGGAGTCGCACTACACTCCGGTGAAGCGCGGAACATTGGACTGAGTCGCACTACACACCGGTGAAGCGCGGAACATTGGGCGGAGTCGCACTACACTCCGGTGAAGCGCGGAACAGTGGGCTGAGTCGCACTACACTCCGGTGAAGCGCGGAACATTGGGCGGAGTCGCACTACACTCCGGTGAAGCGCGGAACATTGGGCGGAGTCGCACTACACTCCGGTGAAGCGCGGAACATTAGACTGAGTCGCACTACACTCTGGTGAAGCGCGGAACATTGGGCGGAGTCGCACTACACACCGGTGAAGCGCGGAACATTGGGCGGAGTCGCACTACACTCCGGTGAAGCGCGGAACATTGGGCGGAGTCGCACTACACTCCGGTGAAGCGCGGAACAGTGGGCGGAGTCGCACTACACTCCGGTGAAGCGCGGAACAGTGGGCGGAGTCGCACTACACACCGGTGAAGCGCGGAACATTGGGCGGAGTCGCACTACACTCCGGTGAAGCGCGGAACAGTGGGCTGAGTCGCACTACACTCCGGTGAAGCGCGGAACATTGGGCGGAGTCGCACTACACACCGGTGAAGCGCGGAACATTGGGCGGAGTCGCACTACACTCCGGTGAAGCGCGGAACATTGGGCGGAGTCGCAATACACACCGGTGAAGCGCGGAACATTAGACTGAGTCGCACTACACACCGGTGAAGCGCGGAACATTAGACTGAGTCGCACTACACTCCGGTGAAGCGCGGAGCAGTCGGCGGAGTCGCACTACACTCCGGTGAAGCGCGGAACATTGGGCTGAGTCGCACTACACTCCGGTGAGGCGCGGAACAGTGGGCGGAGTCGCACTACACACCGGTGAAGCGCGGAACATTAGACTGAGTCGCACTACACTCCGGTGAAGCGCGGAACATTGGGCGGAGTCGCAATACACACCGGTGAAGCGCGGAACATTGGGCGGAGTCGCACTACACACCGGTGAAGCGCGGAACATTAGACTGAGTCGCACTACACACCGGTGAAGCGCGGAACATTGGGCGGAGTCGCACTACACTCCGGTGAAGCGCGGAACATTAGACTGAGTCGCACTACACACCGGTGAAGCGCGGAACATTAGACTGAGTCGCACTACACTCCGGTGAAGCGCGGAACATTGGGCTGAGTCGCACTACACACCGGTGAAGCGCGGAACATTGGGCGGAGTCGCACTACACTCCCGTGAAGCGCGGAACATTGGGCTGAGTCGCACTACACACCGGTGAAGCGCGGAACATTGGACTGAGTCGCACTACACTCCGGTGAAGCGCGGAACATTGGGCTGAGTCGCACTACACTCCGGTGAAGCGCGGAACAGTGGGCTGAGTCGCACTACACTCCGGTGAAGCGAGGAACATTAGACTGAGTCGCACTACACTCCGGTGAAGCGCGGAACATTGGGCTGAGTCGCACTACACTCCGGTGAAGCGCGGAACATTAGACTGAGTCGCACTACACTCCGGTGAAGCGCGGAACATTGGGCTGAGTCGCACTACACTCCGGTGAAGCGCGGAACAGTGGGCTGAGTCGCACTACACTCCGGTGAAGCGCGGAACATTAGACTGAGTCGCACTACACTCCGGTGAAGCGCGGAACATTAGACTGAGTCGCACTACACTCCGGTGAAGCGCGGAGCAGTGGGCTGAGTCGCACTACACTCCGGTGAAGCGCGGAACATTAGACTGAGTCGCACTACACTCCGGTGAGGCGCGGAACAGTGGGCGGAGTCGCACTACACTCCGGTGAAGCGCGGAACATTGGGCTGAGTCGCACTACACACCGGTGAGGCGCGGAACAGTGGGCTGAGTCGCACTACACTCCGGTGAAGCGCGGAACATTAGACTGAGTCGCACTACACTCCGGTGAAGCGCGGAACATTGGGCCGAGTCGCACTACACTCCGGTGAAGCGCGGAACATTGGGCTGAGTCGCACTACACTCCGGTGAAGCGCGGAACAGTGGGTTGAGTCGCACTACACTCCGGTGAAGCGCGGAACAGTGGGCTGAGTCGCACTACACTCCGGTGAAGCGCGGAACAGTGGGCTGAGTCGCACTACACTCCGGTGAAGCGCGGAACAGTGGGCTGAGTCGCACTACACTCCGGTGAAGCGCGGAACATTGGGCGGAGTCGCACTACACTCCGGTGAAGCGCGGAACATTGGGCTGAGTCGCACTACACTCCGGTGAAGCGCGGAACATTGGGCGGAGTCGCACTACACACCGGTGAAGCGCGGAACATTAGACTGAGTCGCACTACACTCCGGTGAAGCGCGGAACAGTGGGCTGAGTCGCACTACACTCCGGTGAAGCGCGGAACATTGGGCTGAGTCGCACTACACTCCGGTGAAGCGCGGAACATTGGGCTGAGTCGCACTACACTCCGGTGAAGCGCGGAACATTGGGCGGAGTCGCAATACACACCGGTGAAGCGCGGAACATTAGACTGAGTCGCACTACACTCCGGTGAAGCGCGGAACATTGGGCTGAGTCGCACTACACTCCGGTGAAGCGCGGAACAGTGGGCTGAGTCGCACTACACTCCGGTGAAGCGCGGAACATTGGGCTGAGTCGCACTACACTCCGGTGAAGCGCGGAACAGTGGGCTGAGTCGCACTACACTCCGGTGAAGCGCGGAACATTGGGCTGAGTCGCACTACACTCCGGTGAAGCGCGGAACATTGGGCGGAGTCGCACTACACACCGGTGAAGCGCGGAACATTGGGCTGAGTCGCACTACACTCCGGTGAAGCGCGGAACATTGGCCTGAGTCGCACTACACTCCGGTGAAGCGCGGAACATTGGGCTGAGTCGCACTACACTCCGGTGAAGCGCGGAACATTGGGCGGAGTCGCACTACACACCGGTGAAGCGCGGAACATTAGACTGAGTCGCACTACACTCCGGTGAAGCGCGGAACATTGGGCTGAGTCGCACTACACTCCGGTGAAGCGCGGAACATTAGACTGAGTCGCACTACACTCCGGTGAAGCGCGGAACATTGGGCTGAGTCGCACTACATTCCGGTGAAGCGCGGAACATTGGGCTGAGTCGCACTACACTCCGGTGAAGCGCGGAACATTAGACTGAGTCGCACTACACTCCGGTGAAGCGCGGAACATTGGGCTGAGTCGCACTACACTCCGGTGAAGCGCGGAACATTAGACTGAGTCGCACTACACTCCTGTGAAGCGCGGAACATTGGGCTGAGTCCCACTACACTCCGGTGAAGCGCGGAACATTGGGCTGAGTCGCACTACACTCCGGTGAAGCGCGGAACATTAGACTGAGTCGCACTACACTCCGGTGAAGCGCGGAACATTGGGCTGAGTCGCACTACACACCGGTGAAGCGCGGAACAGTGGGCTGAGTCGCACTACACACCGGTGAAGCGCGGAACATTGGGCGGAGTCGCACTACACTCCGGTGAAGCGCGGAACATTAGACTGAGTCGCACTACACTCCGGTGAAGCGCGGAACATTGGGCGGAGTCGCACTACACTCCGGTGAAGCGCGGAACATTGGGCGGAGTCGCACTACACACCGGTGAAGCGCGGAACAGTGGGCTGAGTCGCACTACACTCCGGTGAAGCGCGGAACAGTGGGCGGAATCGCACTACACTCCGGTGAAGCGCGGAACAGTGGGCTGAGTCGCACTACACTCCGGTGAAGCGCGGAACAGTGGGCGGGGTCGCACTACACACCGGTGAAGCGCGGAACATTGGGCGGAGTCGCACTACACACCGGTGAAGCGCGGAACAGTGGGCTGAGTCGCACTACACTCCGGTGAAGCGCGGAACATTGGGCGGAGTCGCACTACACTCCGGTGAAGCGCGGAACATTGGGCTGAGTCGCACTACACTCCGGTGAAGCGCGGAACATTGGGCGGAATCGCACTACACACCGGTGAAGCGCGGAACAGTGGGCTGAGTCGCACTACACTCCGGTGAAGCGCGGAACATTAGACTGAGTCGCACTACACTCCGGTGAAGCGCGGAACAGTGGGCTGAGTCGCACTACACTCCGGTGAAGCGCGGAACATTAGACTGAGTCGCACTACACTCCGGTGAAGTGCGGAACAGTGGGCGGAGTCGCACTACACACCGGTGAAGCGCGGAGCAGTGGGCTGAGTCGCACTACACTCCGGTGAAGCGCGGAACATTGGGCTGAGTCGCACTACACTCCGGTGAAGCGCGGAGCAGTCGGCGGAGTCGCACTACACACCGGTGAAGCGCGGAACATTGGGCGGAGTCGCACTACACTCCGGTGAAGCGCGGAACAGTGGGCTGAGTCGCACTACACACCGGTGAAGCGCGGAACATTGGGCGGAGTCGCACTACACACCGGTGAAGCGCGGAACATGGGGCGGAGTCGCACTACACTCCGGTGAAGCGCGGAACATTGGGCGGAGTCGCACTACACACCGGTGAAGCGCGGAACAGTGGGCTGAGTCGCACTACACTCCGGTGAAGCGCGGAACATTGGGCTGAGTCGCACTACACTCCGGTGAAGCGCGGAACATTAGGCGGAGTCGCACTACACTCCGGTGAAGCGCGGAACATTAGACTGAGTCGCACTACACTCCGGTGAAGCGCGGAACATTAGACTGAGTCGCACTACACTCCGGTGAAGCGCGGAACAGTGGGCTGAGTCGCACTACACTCTGGTGAAGCGCGGAACATTGGGCGGAGTCGCACTACACTCCGGTGAAGCGCGGAACATTGGGCTGAGTCGCACTACACTCCGGTGAAGCGCGGAACAGTGGGCTGAGTCGCACTACACTCCGGTGAAGCGCGGAACATTAGACTGAGTCGCACTACACTCCGGTGAAGCGCGGAACATTGGGCTGAGTCGCACTACACTCCGGTGAAGCGCGGAACATTGGGCGGAGTCGCACTACACTCCGGTGAAGCGCGGAGCAGTCGGCGGCACCTGCTGAGAGGAATAGAACAAGACACGTTCAGAAGGCTGCGCCGCAACTCATTGGCGCTTTACGGGACAGCCAGTGACAGGCTCTAGTGGAAAATAGGTTGAGGCGTATGAAAAAAGAGGAAAATAATTGAAAAATAGAATAGCTGTCGTCTGTTGCACATTAGCTCTGTGCTCGTCGGAAGTGAATTAATTAGCATGTGGATCCGTTCACCAGACCAATCTATCGAATGAGTGACTCGTCGTGAGACTTGAGCTCAGTAATGAATGAGTGACTCGTTCACCAGACCAATCTATCGAATGAGTGACTCGTCGTGAGACTTGAGCTCAGTAATGAATGGGTGACTCGTTCACCAGACCAATCTATCGAATGAGTGACTCGTCGTGAGACTTGAGCTCAGTAATGAATGAGTGACTCGTTCACCAGACCAATATATCGAATGAGTGACTCGTCGTGGACTTGAGCTCAGTAATGAATGAGTGACTCGTTCACCAGACCAATCTATCGAATGAGTGACTCGTCGTGAGACTTGAGCTCAGTAATGAATGAGTGACTCGTTCACCAGACCAATCTATCGAATGAGTGACTCGTCGTGAGACTTGAGCTCAGTAATGAATGAGTGACTCGTTCACCAGACCAATCTATCGAATGAGTGACTCGTCGTGAGACTTGAGCTCAGTAATGAATGAGTGACTCGTTCACCAGACCAATCTATCGAATGAGTGACTCGTCGTGAGACTTGAGCTCAGTAATGAATGAGTGACTCGTTCACCAGACCAATCTATCGAATGAGTGACTCGTCGTGAGACTTGAGCTCAGTAATGAATGAGTGACTCGTTCACCAGACCAATCTATCGAATGAGTGACTCGTCGTGAGACTTGAGCTCAGTAATGAATGAGTGACTCGTTCACCAGACCAATCTATCGAATGAGTGACTCGTCGTGAGACTTGAGCTCAGTAATGAATGAGTGACTCGTTCACCAGACCAATCTATCGAATGAGTGACTCGTCGTGAGCCTTGAGCTCAGTAATGAAATATTGGTGAGTAATCAGACGCGGTTACCTACCATGCTTATTGATTATTGTCTAAGCTAGTAACAATAGTAGTTGTCGTTCCGTTGCTATTCATGCGGATCCATTCACCAAGGTCTATTTAAGCAGTGGCTCGTCGTGAGATTTGAACTCCGTAATGAAACATTGGTAATTTATCAGTTGCCTACATACCTGCCTACATAGGTTTCTGTGTCTGTAATTAGGTATTGCTTAACCTTTGGATGCCTGCTTGCATATCTGACAAGCGACAGGTCTCTTAAAGGGAAATATTGATCTTTTCCCACCCACAAAAATGGAGTTATTGATTGAAATTGACAGACGAGACCAAAATATATTGTAAGTTGATCACATTTTGCATATACACATTCCTACCGAAAGATATTTCAAGTTAAAGTTGATAAGCGTTCCACGCTTTTAACGACCGGTACTCTCAAGCAGGGCTGCGGAGTCGGAGTCTAAGTGGGAGTCGGAGTCGGTCGGAGACCGGAGTCGGCAGTTTTGGCCGGAGTCGGAGTCGGAGTCGCTAAAATCTTACCGACTCCGACTCCGGCCCGGAGTCGGAGTCGACTTTTTGGCAATTGGCGATTACTTTGGTCGGTAGAATAGTCGTCGGCCTAGTAACATTAACTTTACATCCCTTTTGAAAGAAAATGAGTGGAAAATGAATCGAGTGGAAAGTTTACTCGACTAGCGGTAGATTTGCGTCTGATGAAGATAGGACAATAATTTTTACTCATCTGATGATGATTGAGGCTTTGAACGCACCGATTCTTACGGTCACACGGCGCTCATTTCAATATCATCGTGCTCGTTTCGTCAAGGAGATTCGAATCATACCATGGTGACCAGGTTACCTAAGCAAAATTCAAAATTTGACCTCAGGTCAAGGTAATTTAAAGTCATGTGGTGAACCAGGTATGTCATGCTGCGCAATGTCGGACGCGTCTCGACGAGACATACACAGTGGTGCCGGTCTCACGTTCTTATCTTCATTTTATTCTGCCACCTGCAGGCGAGCGCGACTGGGCTGGACGCGCGGCAGGCACGCCCGCGCTCGGGCGGCGTATCATTGTTCTCCATAATGTTAAGAATAAAAACAAACGGAAAAAAATAGGTAGCATTGCAGATATTGCTTAGCATGAGGTTGGATAACAGATATAGGCCGGAGTCGGAGTTGGAGTCGGAGTCGGAGTCGGATTCTATTTTTTTAGGCTGGAGTCGGAGTCGGAGTCGGAGTTGCTAAAATTATGTCGACTCCGCAGTCCGCAGCCCTGCAGTCTCAAGTACTTGGTAACGAATTTCGGCCCCCACCAAAATCCGATATTGCTTATTGATATTGATAATGGTATGGAAAATATGTGTTGCACTCTGTCTATTAGGATGATGTCCCCCCGACTATACGTAACAATCAACAAACATTGAATACAAAGGTATCCAAATTAGCAGTTAACTTGTGCACCCAATGACGGCCTAGCTATTGCATGTTATGGTTTTGTGGATGCGACCCTCAATTTTTGAAAAAATTGTCATAATGGTTTATTTATTTTCAACATAAGGGTTGCGCATTTTTTTTGTTGTCTCTGGGTGTATATAATACAATGCTTTAGCTTATCAATAAAAATAACCACTTTTCCAAGACAATCAACAAGCAATCGAAAAAGTGGCAATGAAATCGGAAGTTCATTTATGCACCCAACGGCAACCTATTTAGTGTAGGCGATTTGTTTCAGGGACATTGTCACAGCGCTTTCAAAGGAAAGAAAAGCGCCAGATATGTCACACCAGATATAGAGAAGGATCATACCGTTCGTCAGTCGTCACCATATATAAGTACATATATTTAAATTTCCCAAATTGTAATGATCGAAATATAAAAAGTTGTTATTTCCCTTTTAAATAGAGACGCGATCAATTTGATAACATAGGTACATACATGTGTCATCAGATAATGCATAAACATAAATCAAAAGGTCAATATTTCCCTTTTGAACTGATTTGCCTTTCAAATGTGACACAACATTTGCAATTCATAACACAATTTTTGGCACGTCGAAATGAACTCAATGTATAAAAGAACTTGTTAAAGGGAGATAATCACCTTTTGATTTTGTTAGCAACAACTTATTTGGCTACCGTTATGGTATTAAAATGTGATCTAAATTTAAGAATTAACCCTCGCCCTACGGGGAGGGGGGAGGGGGCCTGACAGCCCCCCTGAAGTTTTTCTTGAATAACTTTTTACACATGCGGCGCTTCTTGCTGAAATGTTCGGTAGCTGAGTTTAAAACGAGTATACGTATGCTGTAAAAATGTAATTGAAATTGCTTTAGCAGTTTGGAAGATAATCATATTTTGATGACGTCATGTTGGTAAAAACGAGAAATATTTGAAAAATCGTAGAGAACAGAGTTTTAGAGCAAATTACAAACACAATTCACCAAAGATACAAAATGGAATTGCTTTTAAAATGGAAATCTCGGATTTTCAAAATTTGGGGTTTTTGATCCCTAAAATAAAATAAAAGTTTTTTTTTAAATCCCCACAAAATCAAAATTTTCAAAGATGTTAGAAAAACCGGAATTTATGTGAGAGAACTGAGTATGGACAATACCCATACAAAAAATTTCAAAGCAATATCTTCATTTTTGACCGAGTAATGGCTCCCTAAGTGTAAGAAGCTGATGACGTCATTTTTAAAAATAACTTTTTTGACTTTTATTTACAAGATACGAACAAATCATTACCTTTTCTGTATTTCTGAGCCAAAACTGGTCAAGGAACATGCCTTTTTATTTACATTTACCAATTTCTCATTTTGAGGTTTACTGAAGGGCAAAATCGCTGTTCTGGACGTGGTAAATCCGAGGTCATTCAATTGACCTGGAAGGTCATCCGTTGACCTGAAACCTAAAATCGCATACTGTTAGATTCCTCTTATGACAGGCAACATGCTAGTTATTACCACATTGCTCTAAGTTGCTTGGTTTGGAAGTTAACAGGGGGCCTATCAGGCCCCCCCGTAGGGCGAAGATGAAAAAGCTTCCGTAGGGCGAGGGTTAAATAAAAGTATTCCCTAATTCAAAATTAGAAGTTTGGGAAAATTAACGATCGGTATTTTCCCTTCACTATTGGAAAGCGCAACATCTGGCGCTTTTGCATCAATCTGTTCAACGTTGTTGAATGGGCACTTGTGAACAAATCGCCGACACTAAATAGGTTGCCGTAGTTTAGCTTGGCACCGGCCGGCCGGTGCCAAGCTAAACTGCCCGTTTCACATCACTTGTTTTCAAATGATTGTTGATTGTTCATAACAAAAAAATGGCACATATTCGCAAAAGATAGAGTGCAGGAAAATATTGCATACCTTCATGATAAATAACAATGCGTAGGGAGGCTAATTATCGGGCAGGCGCGAAGCGCCCGTGAGGTTTCTCGTCAAGTTACTAGACAAATTTTCATTTGATACGTCCCGACCCGGCCCGACCCGGCCCGACCCGGCCATACATACGATTTTTGGAAACTAATAACTATGCAACCACTGCTCCGATTGCGATCGGGTTTTCACCATTAGATAGGACCATTAAATACATTTTTATTTTATTATGGTGCGTTCTGATAGAGGTGGTACCACAGCGCGTGGCACCCGCAAGCGTCGAAATGAACCAAAATCATTTTTGATCAAAAATGGCTTTATTTATCTAAGCATTCGTTTTGTATATGCTGAAGCATGCAGCGCTCGGGACGTACTCCCTTTTGGCGGATTCGAGAAAGGAGAGCATGTACAATTTAATCAAACTTAATTTTTATGTTGGCATGCAATTTTCCTGGCAATTTTTCCTGGCAATTCCTGACAATTTTTATGGGGGACTGAAAGGACTAAAAGGACTATGTGTTACTACCACGTGAGCTCACGTACCGTTTCATATTTCAAGCCTATTTTAACTTTACCAGTACGCGCCCGCTCGGTCATCGCCCAAAAAAGTGTTTTACTGGTTTACTGAATTCGTTATCGAGCACTTGCTGAGTACCGGCCGATATAAACGTGGATCGCTTATCAGAAGGGAACTGCCAATATCTTTCAAGTAAGAATGTTTATATGCAAAATGTGATGAATTTACATCATATTTTGGCCTCGTCTATCGATTTCAAGTGCTAACTCCATTTTTGTGGAAAAAGGTGATTATCTCCCTTTAATATTTGCATAGGTATAATTACGTTATAATCTGGACTTTCTCCATAAGAGTTAAGTCGTTCGGACTCGGAGCTTTCGATATGTATTTTACATATCTTCGTCGTTTTTAACGTAATTCTTACGAACGATCGCTGACGAAGATATGCAAAATACAAATCAAAGGCTTCGAGTCCGAACGACTCGGAACTCTTGTGGATAAAGACCAGATTATAACGTAATTAAAACAACACTCCACATTATGTCTTTTCGTGCATAGGGATAGTTACGAACTCACCAAATGTATTATGCCACCAGTAAGGCACCGTAGTTGGCGATGAACGAGCGAGCGCGAAGGAAATGTATGGTGAATTTCAACTCCATCGGGCAAGTAGTTTCTGAGATACACAAAGGGTGCGCACTTGCGCACGTGCGAGACACTCAACTCATAACTTGTGGGAAAGTGGCGGGTGAGAGGTCCCTAACCGCACACCAAATTTGAACACAATCGGCTCAGCCGTTCCTGAGATACTGAAGAGGGGTGTGCACGTGCGCACGTGCTGAGGCATCCTATCCCTGACTTGTGGGAATGCGGCGGCTGAGGGGACCCTAACCACACACCAAATTCAAACACAATCGGCTCAGCCGTTCCTGATATATAGAATAGGGGTGTGCACGTGCGCTCGTGCAGAGGCATCCCACCTCTGACTTGTGGGAAAGTGGTGGCTGAGGGGTCCCTAACCACACACCAAATTTGAACACAATCGGCTCAGCCGTTGCAGAGTTTTTGCAGGAAAACACTTTTCAACACCCCTCACGCGGCATGCGCGACGCGTCACGCGCAGTGGTAGTCACCCACATGAGTCAGCACCGGTCTCAAACAGGGTAGGTTGGATGGGGCTGTTCAGCAAAGAAGTCCGCTTGTCAATCGGACGTGTGGTTGCAGATATATGAGACTCAAAGCGTCGCCACGGGTCGGGTCGGGTCGGACCGGGCCGGGCCGCTCATATTCAGATTTTTCCCATATACCACGGAAGGACGAGCGAGCTCGAAGCGCTCGCTCGTAACAAGGTGGATAATTTCTACCACATTTTGAGGGTACATTTTAATTAGGAAATGGCTCTTCAGTCACGGTCGTGCACTTTTTTTTTATTCGAAAATAATGCCTCTCAATATGTTTGGGGGGGGGGGGGTATTGCCAAATGTTGATTCCTGATCAGGGATGAAGGAACGCCACGAAAAGTGTGTGTGTGTGGGGGGGGGGGGAGGAAGCAGTGAAACTTTGATTTCGTCTTGAGAAAAACTCTAGAAACTAAAACTGAACTATGGAAGATTTCTTTGCAGATTTGGGCTCTTCTCGTCCTGTCCAACGTTTCGCCATCAAAAGCTCTTCTCACCAAGCAAAATAAAATATTGTAGGGAAAAAAATCCAAAAGTGAGGGGGTCATGGCCCCTCGCCCCCCTCTTTCCTATATGTTCCTAATAAATACAAAAGAGTATCAGTGGCAGATCATATCAAACACATGATTATTCTAGTTTCCAGCGAAACACGGGCTGGGAGTTTCAACAAGCTTCGAAAAAATGTCGGTCGGGAAAATATAACAGAATTTTCGATGGTGAACATCAATAGCCAATGCTATGAATGTTGTCACCTACATAATTTGCGCCAAATGTTGTCAGCAAGTAACATTAAAAACGATGCACCATAGTGGACCATATTTCCTCCTAAGGTATCAAACAATAATCGTCGCTTACTGTTTTCCATTTCTGCTTCGTTGTTCAAATGCTTGTCGCTTTGTAATGTTATTTGTATTTGGTTGCCATAGTTGTTGAATCAGACGTTACGCATGGGACGGCAATTACTTCTACAGCATGGAAACGAGCGTGGCGCATGAACATTTTGATCGTCCCGTAAGCCAATCAGCCGTCCCACAGCATTGTCTTCATCCTGTTCACTGGGCTTACCAGTCCTTTACCCTATTCTCCATTACCAGTCCTTTACCCTATTCTCCATTACCAGTCCTTTACCCTCTTCTCTGCTCAGCCATCTCCTCTGACCAGGGGTTCAAGTGTTTCATTACTGTGCGCATTCTGTGAAGTTCAGTGGCGGTGGAAGGCATTTTCCGATGGGGGGGGGGGGGATATAAACCCAGGGGGCCCTCGGCCAAAGGGCTCCCTCCCACGGTCAAAGCCCCCCAAACAAACAACAAAAATGGCGCGAAATGGTATCTCCTCGGACTTAGGCCACTATATTTTGCAGGACCTCTAAATGGTCGCACAAATACGTCGGACAGGCCCATGTTCAAGTCTTAGGCCTTTCGAGGGCCTCCGAGGGCCTACAGAGGGCCCCTCAGGCCAACTGAGGACCTTCTGTCGGCCTTAGAGGCCCTTCAGGCTGGCTGGGGGCACCTCGGGGCCATCGATCAACTTCTTTGAGGGCCTCTCTAACAAACAAATGTATGGAGGGGGGGGGGAAATCATATGTTTGCCCTCCCCCCATTTCTTGGGTGGTGGGGCGGGGGAGGAGCTCCCCCCCCCTTGCCCCCTCCCCTCTTCCGCCTTCACTGGTGAAGTCGCCTTCACTGCCGCCGTTATGCTGGAGTTGGTATGTCGCGCTAAATACATCACTTGTGATATAACTTTGGATAAATGCCGAAGAAGATTTCGATAAAGTGTAAACCAAGGAGAAAATAATTATAAATACACGGAGGCTTCTCCGCACCGTCCACAAGATGGGGTCATTGGGTTCATAGATCCACAGTAGCTGCACGTCAAAAACAACCCAGACCCCCATTCACCCCCCCCCCCCGACAGACTGCAACTGCTACCTGGCCTGTCTGTCAGCGTGCCAAAGGGCGGGCCGGCGCGGCTCTCACTCTCGGCTAGGTGGTAAACAGGTCCGGCAAGTTCGCGGAAACCTGCGCCGGCTGCCAGCGGCCGCGGCTCAGATGGGGTCAACGGCGCGGGTCAGACGTACCGCGCCGTTGAGGAAGTTGTGGCTTCAAGTGGCAGCCGCCTCTTACGGTTGTCAGACCCCATGCCACTGCTCTGTGGACCACAGTCTCGACATGACGTCAGATCCCATGACACTGCTATGTGGACCACAGTCTCGACATGACGTCAGATCCCATGACACTGCTCTGTGGACCACAGTCTCGACATGACGTCAGATGACACTGCTCTGTGGACCACAGTCTCGACATGACGTCAGATGACACTGCTCTGTGGACCACAGTCTCGACATGACGTCAGATCCCATGACACTGCTCTGTGGACCACAGTCTCGACATGACGTCAGATCCCATGACACTGCTCTGTGGACCACAGTCTCGACATGACGTCAGATGACACTGCTCTGTGGACCACAGTCTCGACATGACGTCAGATGACACTGCTCTGTGGACCACAGTCTCGACATGACGTCAGATCCCATGACACTGCTCTGTGGACCACAGTCTCGACATGACGTCAGATCCCATGACACTGCTCTGTGGACCACAGTATCGACATGACGTCTGATGACACTGCTCTGTGGACCACAGTCTCGACATGACGTCAGATCCTATGACACTGCTCTGTGGACCACAGTCTCGACATGACGTCAGATGACACTGCTCTGTGGACCACAGTCTCGACATGACGTCAGATGACACTGCTCTGTGGACCACAGTCTGGACATGACGTCAGATGACACTGCTCTGTGGACCACATTCTCGACATGGCGTCAGATGACACTGCTCTGTGGACCACAGTCTCGACATGACGCCAGATGACACTGCTCTGTGGACCACAGTCTCGACATGACGTCAGATGACACTGCTCTGTGGGCCACAGTCTCGACATGATGTCAGATCCCATGACACTGCTCTGTGGACCACAATCTCGACATGACGTCAGATGACACTGCTCTGTGGACCACAGTCTCGACATGACGTCAGATGACACAGCTCTGTGGACCACAGTCTCGACATGGCGTCAGATGACACTGCCCTGTGGACCACAGTCTCGACATGGCGTCATATACCATGACACTGCTCTGTGGACCACAGTCTCGACATGACGTCAGATCCATGACACTGCTCTGTGGACCACAGTCTCGACATGACGTCAGATGACACTGCTCTGTGGACCACAGTCTCGACATGGCGTCATATACCATGACACTGCTCTGTGGACCACAGTCTCGACATGACGTCAGATGACAATGCTCTGTGGACCACAGTCTCGACATGGCGTCATATACCATGACACTGCTCTGTGGACCACAGTCTCGACATGACGTCAGATGACACTGCTCTGTGGACCACAGTCTCGACATGGCGTCATATACCATGACACTGCTCTGTGGACCACAGTCTCGACATGACGTCAGATGACAATGCTCTGTGGACCACAGTCTCGACATGACGTCAGATCCCATGACACTGCTCTGTGGACCACAGTCTCGACATGACGTCAGATGACACTGCTCTGTGGACCACAGTCTCGACATGACGTCAGATCCCATGACACTGCTCTGTGGACCACAGTCTCGACATGACGTCAGATGATACTGCTCTGTGAACCACAGTCTCGACATGGCGTCAGATCCCATGACATTGCTCTGTGGACCACAGTCTCGACATGACGTCAGATGACACTGCTCTGTGGACCACAGTCTCAACATGACGTCATATACCATGACACTGCTCTGTGGACCACAGTCTCGACATGGCGTCAGATCCCATGACACTGCTCTGTGGACCACAGTCTCGACATGACGTCAGATGACACTGCTCTGTGGACCACAGTCTCGACATGACGTCAGATGACACTGCTATGTGGACCACAGTCTCGACATGGCGTCATATACCATGACACTGCTCTGTGGACCACAGTCTCGACATGACGTCAGATGACACTGCTCTGTGGACCACAGTCTCGACATGACGTCAGATCCCATGGCACTGCTCTGTGGACCACATTCTCGACATGACGTCAGATGACACTGCTCTGTGGACCACAGTCTCGACATGGCGTCAAATGACACTGCTCTGTGGACCACAGTCTCGACATGACGTCAGATGACACTGCTCTGTGGACCACAGTCTCGACATGGCGTCAGATCCCATGACACTGCTCTGTGGACCACAGTCTCGACATGACGTCAGATGACACTGCTCTGTGGACCACAGTCTCGACATGACGTCAGATGACACTGCTCTGTGGACCACAGTCTCGACATGACGTCAGATGACACTGCTCTGTGGACCACAGTCTCGACATGACGTCAGATGACACTGCTCTGTGGACCACAGTCTCGACATGACGTCATATACCATGACACTGCTCTGTGGACCACAGTCTCGACATGACGTCAGATGACACTGCTCTGTGGATCACAGTCTCGACATGACGTCAGATGACACTGCTCTGTGGACCACAGTCTCGACATGACGTCAGATCCCATGACACTGCTCTGTGGACCACAGTCTCGACATGACGTCAGATGACACTGCTATGTGGACCACAGTCTCGACATGGCGTCATATACCATGACACTGCTCTGTGGACCACAGTCTCGACATGACGTCAGATGACAATGCTCTGTGGACCACAGTCTCGACATGACGTCAGATCCCATGACACTGCTCTGTGGACCACAGTCTCGACATGACGTCAGATGACACTGCTCTGTGGACCACAGTCTCGACATGACGTCAGATGACACTGCTATGTGGACCACAGTCTCGACATGGCGTCATATACCATGACACTGCTCTGTGGACCACAGTCTCGACATGACGTCAGATGACACTGCTCTGTGGACCACAGTCTCGACATGACGTCAGATCCCATGGCACTGCTCTGTGGACCACATTCTCGACATGACGTCAGATGACACTGCTCTGTGGACCACAGTCTCGACATGGCGTCAAATGACACTGCTCTGTGGACCACAGTCTCGACATGACGTCGGATGACACTGCTCTGTGGACCACAGTCTCGACATGGCGTCAGATCCCATGACACTGCTCTGTGGACCACAGTCTCGACATGACGTCAGATGACACTGCTCTGTGGACCACAGTCTCGACATGACGTCAGATGACACTGCTCTGTGGACCACAGTCTCGACTTGGCGTCATATCCCATGGCACTGCTCTGTGGACCACAGTCTCGACATGGCGTCAGATCCCATGACACTGCTCTGTGGATCACAGTCTCGACATGACGTCAGATGACACTGCTCTGTGGACCACAGTCTCGACATGACGTCAGATGACACTGCTCTGTGGACCACAGTCTCGACTTGGCGTCATATCCCATGGCACTGCTCTGTGGACCACAGTCTCGACATGGCGTCAGATCCCATGACACTGCTCTGTGGACCACAGTCTCGACATGGCGTCAGATGACACTGCTCTGTGGACCACAGTCTCGACATGACGTCAGATAACACTGCTCTGTGGACCACAGTCTCGACATGGCGTCAGATCCCATGACACTGCTCTGTGGACCACAGTCTCGACATGACGTCAGATCCCATGACACTGCTCTGTGGACCACAGTCTCGACATGGCGTCAGATGACACTGCTCTGTGGACCACAGTCTCGACATGACGTCAGCTGACACTGCTCTGTGGACCACAGTCTCGACATGACGTCAGATGACACTGCTCTGTGGACCACAGTCTCGACATGGCGTCAAATGGCACTGCTCTGTGGACCACAGTCTCGACATGACGTCAGATGACACTGCTCTGTGGACCACAGTCTCGACATGGCGTCAGATCCCATGACACTGCTCTGTGGACCACAGTCTCGACATGACGTCAGATGACACTGCTCTGTGGACCACAATCTCGACATGACGTCAGATGACACTGCTCTGTGGACCACAGTCTCGACATGACGTCAGATAACACTGCTCTGTGGACCACAGTCTCGACATGACGTCAGATCCCATGACACTGCTCTGTGGACCACAGTCTCGACATGACGTCAGATGACACTGCTCTGTGGACCACAGTCTCGACATGACGTCAGATCCCATGACACTGCTCTGTGGACCACAGTCTCGACATGACGCCAGATCCCATGACACTGCTCTGTGGACCACAGTCTCGACATGACGTCAGATGACACTGCTCTGTGGACCACAGTCTCGACATGACGTCATATACCATGACACTGCTCTGTGGACCACAGTCTCGACATGACGTCAAATGACACTGCTCTGTGGACCACAGTCTCGACATGACGTCAGATCCCATGACACTGCTCTGTGGACCACAGTCTCGACATGGCCGTCAGATGACACTGCTCTGTGGACCACAGTCTCGATCTTGACGTCATAGTCCCAGTGACACTGCTCTGTTGGACCACAGTCTCGACGACATGACGTCAGATGACACTGCTCTGTGGACCACAGTCTCGACATGACGTCAGATGACACTGACTCTGTAGGACCACAGTCTTGACTATGGCGTCAGATCCCATGACACTGCTCTGTGGACCACAGT